>PVJX010003767.1:29502-104005 GCA_004027295.1 Dolichotis patagonum
AGGGAGGGAGGGAGGGAGGGACTTAGCCATTCTACTTTCCCCATATATCCTCAAAGGAGCCCTTCCATTAGACTGCATGAGACCGAGAGGAGGCGGCCAAGCTTAGAAACTTACTTTAAGCATCACAGGTTTTTCTTCCTCCTTGTCAATGGGGATGTTTGTGCTGTGAACCCACGTATTAGTGCACAGGTGTCTGAGTCGTACATAGGAGTTCCTGAAGAGGAGAAGAAAGATTTTAGGAAAAGAAATACTCAGTTTTACTCTGGAGTTGGTCTAGAAGGTACTCCTTCAAAATAAAAACCGGAACGGTTCTCTACTACATACAACGGACAACATATGATTAGGAGCACATGGTTCTAGTCCAAGTCATACTCTGAATTATTTACAGTAGAAAATAACTCATAATGGCTCTCAGTTTATTGTGATATGCTGTTATTTCTAAATACCAAATCATACTCTGAATAAATGTCATAGCATAAGCTGAGCATGACAACAAGAAGTACTTACTAAGGCAATAAAACAAGAACTGAAATTTTATATGAGTCAATAAAGCAAAAAATGAAATATAAATTCCTACCATTAATCTTATGGTACAGAAAGCTTTTTAACACATGTAATGAAGTGAAGATCACTAAAATTTTTGGCTTTTGAAACAAGGTCTCGCTACGCAATTCAGGCTGGTCTTGAACTCATAATGTAGCCCAGCCTAGCCTCAAACTTGTGGCAAACCCCCTGCCTGAGCCTTGTGAGCATTGAGAGTACAGGCATGCATCACCACACTCGGCAAGATCACTAAATTTGATCACTAAATTTTAAAGGAAAAGAAGCATAAATTTTATTACACAGTTAAGATTTTAAATCTATAGAGCAAGCATGGTATCTCTCTATATAAATGTGTATAGTAAAGATGAAAGAAAAACAGCAGCCTGGGAAAACAAAAGTAACACGTAACATAAAAGGTTAATAATCCATATATGAGCTCCAACAAATTGATAAGAAAAGTATGAGTCACAGAAATAAAACTGCGTAAAGAGCAAAAACTAGTAATTTAGTAAGGAACTATAAATGCCAACATGCATATAAAGTCATACATTCAATCTTTTTAGCATAATATTTATACAACTTAAAACAAAATAATATTTTATTTCATCAAATATCATAAAACAAAAGCCAGAATCAACAAGAGTTTAGGCAAATAAGTTATCTGCGCATTGATTTTGTTTTATTTCACTTTGGTTGGTTTTTGAGCTGAAGACTGAACCCAGGGCCCGGTGAAAGCTAAGCAGGAGCTCTGCCTGGGGCTGCACTCCAGGCCCTGCACACTGCCTGGGATTTGGAAGACAGGGTCATCAGGTAGGACTCTACAGAGGAGCTGGGCACTATGTCATGTGAGATGTATCTATCCTATCATCTAGCAACCCCAGTTCTAGATATTTTCACTAAGAGATAATACCATGGGAGCCACATATGGCACAAAAGATATTGAACAAAGCAATGTATAAAACAGTAAAAAACTATAAACAGTCTAATGTTTCAGTAACAGACTAGTTAACTATAGCACACACAACAGAATACTGTATTATTACTTAAGATGTGGACAATGAATATTCATTTGCTTAGGAACATTAACAGATTTTTGGTAAAAAACTAAAATAGCTTATGATCCTACTTTTGATAAATTAGACAATCATCACTGTGTGTCCAGAGACCTATGTGACACTACCAAACCAAAATCCTGAAAGCAGTTCACAGTGAATGGTTGAATTGAGTATAATTTTTTTGACTGGTTTATTCTCCACAAGCTTTCAGGTATTTTTGTTTTTGTTGTTCATTTCTACAGTGAGCATGCCTCATATTTACAATGTGTTTCAATTTTTTTCCTAGCAAGGGAAGAAATAATGACATAATTCTTGCACTTAAAGAACCTACTGTCCCACTAGCAAGACAAGATGAATGCACAGCAAGCAATCAGTCATAACAGCAGACAGACATTGAGAAGCATGAAGCCAGGAGACAGTCATGGTCAACTCACAGACGGGAAGGTTTTTCACTAGAGCTGGGACTTTCAACTTTGGTAGGACAAGAGCAGACAGAGGGAAATCTAAGAGTAACGGCATACTAAGAGTAATGGCATACCAAGCTCATCATAAAGGGCCAGAGCTGCACATACTTTCACTGTATCTTCTGTTTTCTTCCTTGTTAACTGCTTTGAACATTACAGGTAAGGCCCAAAGACAGCAACCCTAGTGATACTTACTTTGATTACCATAAATATAAATTAAACAACAAGAAGAAGATATATAACAAAGAGATTTGCATCTCAATAAATGCCTTGGATTCGCTTTCCTTATTTTCAAAGAATAAAGCTTAGAGCTAAGCTTTTGGTTGGATAATTAATTCTATAATGTTTTAGGTCAAATTTCATTTAAAACACAAATGACATCCTATAAATTCCTTTGAAGTCCCATTCCCAATTCATAACTCAAATGCCATTATATCAGGACAAGCACACCTGTAATCCTAGCACTTAGGAAGCTGAGGCAGGAGGATTACTGTGTGTTCAAGGTTAGCCTAGGCAATAAAGTGAGTTTAAGATCAGCCTGAATTACCGAGTGAGACCCTGATCTCAAAAAGCAGAGGGGAAAAAAAAGACATGCAAAAGAACCACTGAGCTGGATGCTTTTCCAATGTTCATTTAATGCATCTATTTTAGGCATACGGCAATTTTATTATCTTCTTTGCTGCAAAGGAATCTTTTAAATCAGCAACTGTCACCAAAAAAATGCCTTTGCTCATAATATTTCACAGATATTCATATATCTAACCTTTCTGGTTTTAAACTTTCTGGTTTTAAACAAAGCAAAACTGAGTACAACTGTAAGACACAGAAAAAAATAATGTATTACTTTTCTTTTGTCATTTCACATGATCAGTGAACAAATGGTCCTGTTCTCTTCTGGCTGAGTTTGGTGACCAAGAGCAACAATGAATAAAAATATACCCAAGACCCTAAGTAAACATGCTGATAAGCCATAACAGATACTTTTTCACCAGCTGAACATAAGGCTTCCCTTGCTTCTCTCTGAATTTAGAATCAGTCTAACTCAGGACACCTGGTCACAAGAAAAGTTTGCCAACAAGGAAACAATAATGGCTAGAATAAAAAAAAGCAAAGGACTACGCTCAGCCAATGCCACGAAGTCAGCCGACTCAGAAACTCAAGCTGTGCCTTCCCATGAGCAGAGGGATTTCCAACCCACTGGGCAGCAGAGCCACAGAGCCTCATTCCTTCTTTCCAGAAGGAAAAGGTTCATAAGGAGGCTCTGATGATCAATGGAAGCATTTTAGATCACATGTTTCCATTCTTTTCTACCCTACCAAATTTTAACACAATATATAAAAGTGTCATTCCCGTTTCACGAGATGCTAAGAAAAAATAATTAAATAACTTTCAGAACTGACAAGAAACAAATGGAAATGCAGTTGCTTCCATACACAGACCCATACCTAGCTAGATAATAAGAGGGCAGTCAAGGAAAAAGAAATCTAAAACCTCTAAACCCTACCTAAAACCTTTTTGAAAGACCTCAAAATGAGCCCAAACCTTACGTGTAAAGAATGAAAACTGTAAACTTTTAGAAGAAAATACTGTCATAAATGTTTGTGAGTTTGGGTTGGACTGGGCACCTTAAATAAGAAACCTAAAGCAGATGAATGGATAAAGCAAATGTGGTACATACACAAAACCACAATCAACTGTTACTTCACATTAACTAGGATACTACAAACAAAAAAGACAAGTAGTGGAGAGAAACAGAAAAACTAGAGCCCTAATATGCTGCTGTGGGAGTCTAAACTGGTGCATCTGCATTGCGGAGCAAGCCAGCAGTTCCTCAAAAGGTTAGACACAGAATTATCACGTGACCCAACAATGCCACTCCTAGGTGGACAGCAAAAAGAAAATATATGTCTGCACAAAAACATGTACTCAGATACTCACAACAGCACTATTCATAAGAGACTCAAATGGCCATCAACTAATAAATGGAGAAATTATCCATATCATGAAATACTATCCATACAATGGAATACTGTGTAAGAATAAAGTGACAATATATGCTACAACATGAAAGAATTTTGAAAACAATACTAAGTGAAAGAAGCCAGTCACGAAAGTTCACATGTGATTCCATTTATATGAAATGTCCAGAACAGGCTAATACAAAGAGACGGAAAGTAATTAGTCTGGGGCTGGCGACAGGGCGTGGGAAAATGAGAGTGACCACTAATGGGTATGGTGTTTCTCTTTGTCTGATTAAAGTCTTCTAAAACTGATTGTGGTGAGAGGTCACCCAACTTTGCTCATCTATAAAAATCATTAAACTGAATGCTTTACATATAATGAATTATAGGGAATATGGATTATATCTCAGTAAGATTTTATTTTCTTTAGGCACTAAAACAAGGGGTTCCAGATCTAGAGAAGATAAAGCCGTGTACACTTGGGGTTTTCTGGGAGCACATCTCTCTTTTTCCTCAGATTTTCAAGCAGTTGGCTACTAGCACAACTTAAAAATTACTGATCCTTTGACTGAAAGACCTTCTTGCCTTGTAATGTGCTCTTCCACATGGGCACCATCTTACCCTGATCACTGAGAGGGACAGAAACAATATCTGGTGCAAGTTAAGGTCCTCCTTGAATTCCAAGAACACCTACGTGGCAAATATTAGTTTCCCAGCCCTACTCAGGCTGAGCAGAACAGTGGCAATGCACATAGAAATAATGAAACACAAAGTAATGCCCAGTGGGATGTGCCTCATGGACAGTCTCCAAATGCCAGTGAGACTTCTGACAACCAACCCTATGCTGGGGAGGAGTTAGGACTGCCCACAACAACCCTATCTGTCTTAGACACTTACGGTTTGGGGTTCTACCACTGGGATATCTGACCTGTGAGAAGTTGTGGGTTTTTTTTTTTAATTGAAAGAAAGAAAAGAGGAAAACAGGTAGAATAATACAGAATTCAAAAAAGTTAACATCATAAAATCTCTTGTTGATACATTACATATTGTCATCTTAAAAATAGCTGTTAAAGTTGCAAAACCAAAGCATAAAAAGTGGCTAGACACTCAAACATTGACAGTGCAAACCCTTCCATTCAATGATCTAACAGAAATTAGTAATACGGTTATCTATCTTACACACTATACATGCTGTTATATCCTTTAGAACACTTTCCTTCCCTTTCACTTTTACAATATCTATTACACTTTCTGGATCTTATTACTCTGTTAGTTTTTATTATTTTTTACACTAGACAGACAATGTGATATTTACTAATGTGAGTCTTGTTTATTTCACTAATGAGGATATTCTGTGTGAAGCTGTTTTAACTCACTGAGTTTCAATGTATTTACCTATAAAGAGTGGATTTTCTATAATGATAAAATTATATAATACAAGTTACATACTTAGCATTGTGCCTGGTATGTATTTGGCACTCAATAAATATTAGCCATTACTAATAATGCTGACTTTAAGAATAAGCTTTTATCCTAATTTTTGAACAATACATTTTTACACAACAAAACAGTTACATAAAATGTAACTGTTTTTGATCCAACGAATATGGATCTAACTTCTCAATACTTTAAATAAAACTCACTGTGCACACAGTGAATTTCGGTTATTCCATTTTCCAAATTTCTTTCCAATTGTTTATTTAATTGATCAAGGGATTACCCAGGTTTTTCTGGGTTTGTAGGAAAAACAGAGAAAGACAGAGGGAAAAACACACAAAAAACTGAGCAGTTATGTGTACCTAAATCCAGGATAGCACTTTTTTTTTAATCAAACTATCAATTACTTACCACTGATAATTTACACAAAAATCAGATATCATATTCAGCAGTTAGTCCAAACCCTTCATTAAATCCTTTATAAAAGCCTTTTAAAAAGGTAGTAATGATTTGAATTCCAAGAAACAGGACTGGATCACCAAGACTTGTCCTGATTCTCTCGGGATAAACAATTTTGAAATCGTACCTTGGGACAAGGCTGTCGCCACCACGGAGAGTGGTGGGGTCTAGTTCAAAAATAGAGGAGATGTCATTGCCCTCAGGCACAGAGACCAGGGAGTACACCATCTTCTCCTGGGCATTTCCACGCAGCCGACTTCGAGATGCATCCTGATCAGGGTCCACCTGCGGGTGACACATCATCAGGTCAAGAAGTCTACATGCCAACCCGTCACTCACCACTATCATGGCACAATCCTCAGGAACGAAAAAAAAGGAAGAACAATAGTGAACGTCAGCAGTGGACAGGCAAAGGACTGACTGCAGAGCAGTATTAAAAGGTGATCATCAGCTACATGAGCCAAAAGTTTTTACTTCCTTACGTTGCAATAAAAATGTTCCAGTAATGTGAGCAACAAGAAATGTCCATGGAAAGAGGGCAACAGTGATAGAGACCTTCATACAGCTATATCCATCCGCAGTAGCTGGGGGAGAGGGATGTAGACTGAGGTAACATCCTGTGGAATTGGTTATACATAGTTGTATGAGTCTACAGTGACAGTTGTCTATCAACAATATGATATAACTACTACCCAGGAAAACAAAATACAATAAGCCTGTATCCAAATACTCATGAGCAGCAATTCCAGGATGGCCAATGGTTATACAACATACTCAGGAAGTCAACCTAGCTCTGAAAAAAACATGTGTGATTAATTAAGAGGGCTACCAATGCCAACGCAGGGGGAAAGGCTCTATTTCTACATGAGGATTTGGATGAGACAAGGGAAAATCTCTTAGAAAGCTGATGAAGAGTAACAAAAGCTTCCCCTAGGAAGTGTGAAAGAATCTCAGCTCCAAAGCCCACAAGCCTAAAGAGATGTAAGGAGCAGTGTTAGCCTGGGGACCTGTTTTCTTAGGCTTTACAAGCTCATGGTGACTGCACATGGGATCGTTTCTAAGCTTTAACAACTCTACGACCTGACGACATCCACCTGCATCTACCAGAAGAACTCCACCCTCCTTGTCTCTACTTTGCTTTTTCTCAGGGTGAAGCCCGTCTCCTTCCTAACAGGAGACAGACTAACCCAGGAAGACCAAAGAATCGAGAAAAAGAAATCCCATCAAAGGCAAAGGAGCGAACATGAGAGAATTCAACTTCATGGGGCCTGAGATCGAGAAGCATGAGTTTCATCAGCTCATCAGTAGCTTCTATCGCTATGTTTAAAAAGTTCTTTCAGCTGGGCATAGTGGTGCACACCTATCATCCCAGGTACTCAGGAGGATGAGGCGGGGGCATCACTGGAGCCCAGGAGTTCAAGATCAGACTAGCCATCACAATGAAACTGTTTCAAAAACATTTTTTTTAAAGTGAAAAAGTTCTTTTTATATCTCAAGTTCCTGTCTCTTGGCCCTGTACTTTCTCCTCTAATTAACTGTATCTCTACCTAACTAAGCCCTCAACCCTTTATGCTTTAAGTTAGTAGGAAGGAACAGAAGACTCCTGCACCCTCAGTTAAAGAGAAAGAACTTGAAATATCTATTCTTGCCTAACTACTGTTACCTGCAGAGCGTTCCCCACACCACTTCTAAATAGTCTGACCATACCATGGCTCAAGACACCTGGCTCAGCTCCAGGCTGGTAGAGGCATTTCAGAGCCCAGCAGGTCTAGAGAAAAACTGGAACTGCACTGAGCCACTATCTGGGAACCAGAGAAGGCGCACTCTCACATTGCAGTGTGCAGTCATAGTTTGCCACCTAGTGGGAAGAAAGGCACATGTGCAAGAGGCTGGCAGAGCTGACAGCAAGCCTTGGGGTGTCATTTTTCTCTTTCTGGGATCACCCAAAGGGACTGAGGGTGCCACCGAATTCATAATAAACACAGTAAAGCTGAGAGAGTTATTAGGCAAAACCCACAAGCACCGACTGCTAGTCTCAGGGAACCATGAGACCAAGACCAGGCAGACCAGGAGGAATGAGATGCTTCCTTGCCCAGACTTACAATGCTAGTTTTTCCATCCAAAGTGCCAGGCAGAGAGGGTGAAATATGCATGACCCTCCCAATACTAATGCCTCGCTCACAGCAGCCAAAGCTGTGCTGTCGGCCCCGCTGCTGAGGTGAGACCCTGCCCCATACACACCCCCCTGGCAGGTGGCTCACTGTCTAGCAGCCCAGCAACACTGCCTAGCTCTGCACCCCAGCTGCTGGCACATCCTGCCTCCGTGGCACGGAGAAGCATGAGATGGAGAAAGACCACTGAACTCCCAGAGACCTCAGAAACACTCAGAGGAGCCGGAACGACTCACAATGGCTGCTCCTTCCTCGGTCAACAAAGATCCTGAAAACTGTCCTAACGACTTTCTTGCAGTTTCTTTGTGACCCAGACAAACGAGTAGATATGAAGGCACGAAAAATGCTACTGATGTGTACAAGTTTAAAAATGCCACATGTCCATGAGGGGAAACTGAGGCTCAAAGAGAGAACTTGAAGCCCACACAGCTTAGAAATGGAGAGTCTGGCATTTATACCAGGTCTGTCTTGCTCTCCTCCTCCGTGCTGGTGATCACCATGTACTGTATATCCTCCCACACAGCAAATCCCGCTCTTCATTCATCCATGGAGAGCCCCGGAGAACAGCCCCAGCACCCAAGGTTCACCTGGACATCAGCTCTCACTGAAAGAAGTTGTGGCTGGCTTAACAGTGGACGCATTCTGTTACCCTAGATAATGTGCAGAGAGTTCCTTCTCTCAAGAAAAAGAAGGAGGAAGGACGAGAAGTCTCAGAGGAAAAATAAAAGCCTCACCTCAGGCAGAGTATCCCAGCTGAAAACGTAGGGCTGCTCTGTAGAGAGGGCGCACAATGAATTTCCTTGCTCACAAACAAGAAGCTGGACTGGGTGAGTGCTTTCCATGTCACATTAACAGTGGAGGGAAAGCCTTCCAAGAGCCTCCCAGGTGAGGGTGAGGGTGTAAGAAGAAAGGGAGCCTTCTTCAGAAGTAATGAGGGGGTAAGCCCCAGTAACCCATGGACTCACAGCTACAACTCCCCAGAGTTTATGTCAAAGCCAACATTCTACCCAAATAAAACTAAGTTAACTACTATGCAGAATGCACAACACTTTTCACAGTTACATTTTTAACATCTCTACCCTGACTCGATCCATCAATGTGCAAAGTCCCCCAAATTTTTCTTAATTTTGGCAGAATAAGAAATACTCTCAAACCACCTACTCCCGAGATCACCATGAGGACGCACATGTCAAACAGGAAGGCAACTGGTTGCTGGGTTGGTGTTTGAAGCCTAGATCCGAATCAAGCACTCCATAAGAGAACTGTTTACTGATTTCCACGACGTACAACCACTGCCTTCTTCAACCCATACCTGAACTCCAGGTGTCTATGTATCAGCAAGACTTGGCAAGAGACTCCAAAGACAAATCCATCATTCATGACAATTCCAAATCACATTATACTCCAAAACCTACTTCTGACTTTATAGAACCCAACAACCGAGGCTTAGACAACTGGCTGTCTCAGGTGTCAGGTACACCAGAACTCGTATGTTACCTCCACAGAAAAACAGAATGAGTCACTACGTTAGGTCAACATCAGTAAGACCACTGTACAACTTTTATAAAAGGCCATTTTCCACATGGGCCAGCACTTTCTCCAACCGAGAAAGACTCTAAGAGGTGCCATGTACTTTAAACTCTAAAGCAGACACTCTTGACTGAGTACAGTAACACATCATCCCTTGGACCAACCAGGTCACAGGAAGACAAGACCTTCTTTTAAAGCAACCTATAGTTTCCCCTTCCCCAGCACTGAATGGTCACAGTGACAGTTTCTTAAATGGGGCTACAGACCATTTGGCCTCACCCTAGCAAACAAAGACAAGAAGGCTCTTGCCCATACTTACTGAGGGCTGAAACTCCAGGCATTCTTCCTCAAAGTCAGGGTCTACCTGATGAAAAAGAATCATTAGGAAATTAAAACATCCATTGCTTTCTCAAGGACTGAGACCCATCTGCAGGAGACTTCCACACCTGCAGCCATCCTTGGATAACTAAGAACTTGTCCCTTCCCTCTAGTCACAAAACCAGCATGCCACAATAACACACATCACACAGATACAACACACATGAGACGATCCACCAGTCACCAAGAGACAGCTCTCAAGAATAGACAAGGAAAACACAATGGATTCACCAGCAAAGCAACAGTGTGAAAAGCCTCAGATAAATAAAAGACCAATACACAGTCATGGATAATGCTGATCACTTTTAGTTAAAATAAAAAAAGGAACATTAAGTCCCTAGCAATAGCTACATTTGCCTCAAAACATTAGAGATAATGCAATCACCATTAGTCTTGAGCAAACCACAGAATCAAGGTTTCACCCAGCTGACTCACTGGGTCTAACTCTCTAGGACTCCATTTTCAATTTCAGCTTAAGACTTTTTAATAGTTGGTTTTTAACCATTTCAAAATCATAGTTCTACAAGCATCTGGAACCCCAAAGGGGTTTCACATTTAGATTCATGTTCCTCAAGTCAGTGGCAGAAACAGTGCTGGCTCCTATTCGACCCCTTGGAAGCCCCGGGGCAATCTCACTGGTGGCTCCGGACATCAGGAGGGGTCATCTGTTGAGAATCTGATTTGAATATGCGTCACACATCTTCCAGCAGATCAGAGTAGAATTCAACATCTAACACACAGTAGGTAGCTTCTTAATTTAATACAAAAATTGGCAAGGTAAATTCCTTGGGTCCTTCAGCACTGCATCTTTCCTTTCCTCAAAAGCCCTTCTTACACATTTTAGGTAAAGGAAATTTCTTTGATTTCTGACAGCCTAACAAGTAAGAAACAGGCCCCTGTCTATTTTGCTAAGGTATTGAGGAATCAAGACTTCTTTATGAAACTGTCTAGTTCTTTATGCACTGTAAAGTCAGAACAAATCTGACCTACATATCATGTGTCCACTGCAGCCAATTCTCAATCACTCACGTTAGGAGTGGGGCTGATGGACGGGATATGAGGAGAGCAGTGCACAAGAGCAAAACAAGGCATCCTGAAATCCCATAGCAGTATCATTAACTTACTTTCTCCCCACATCCTGACCCAAACCCCTAAGTCTTAAAATGTGTCAGTCATTTTTGTCTCTTCTAGAGAAATGAGACAGAAGAAAACCAAAAAGCAGAAGGGAAAGCAAAGTGACGGAGCGTTTGCTTGAACCTCCACCTCCCGAGTGGGTAGAGATGAGGAAGGCATCAGCCCTCACAGAGAAAAACCGCAGGTCCACTGCTTACCTCTGCTGCTAGGTAATGGCCTGTTGCCAGGTGCTTGAAACGGAAGAGGCTGTTCCAGTAGCCTGCTCCACCCCGACACGGGTCATGCTGGACGACCTGCAAGAGAAAGACTGGTTAACAGGAGTCACAGAAAGGTCAACCCATACGAGGATGACACTGTACCTGAGGAAACGCAGGGCCGATACATTCAAGCTGAAAAATACCTTATCTTCCATAAAACTCATGGCAAGCGTCACATACGACATCTGATCTTAAATGATGAAAGCATTAAAATAATGTTCTCCTGAGAAGGAACACAGTCTCCTAGTTAACCTGCAAGGGCTGAAGTAAGCAATTCCATGGCTTTCAGCTTTTTTGTCTCAATACTAACAAAACAAAAGATTCTGAAAGTCATCCATAACATGTACAATTCATAACAAGGAATTTCATGACAAACTTTCATACATTCATGTGCTAGAACACACACTCCAGCCAAGCTCTGAAATGTGAAACTCAAGTGTCTCTGGGCCAATTTATTACAAAAATAAATGTAACTTCAGCTTCTACTCATGATACCACAACCAGCATTGGCAGCTAGTGCTATAAACAATTACAACGCAGTAGAAAATATATGAAATTACCACAGGAAAGTAGAAACCTAGATATAATACATGAAATGACTACACAAGTCATCCTTGAGAACATGGGGAAAAAATTAAGGCAAGCTCTGTGGTCTCTCGGGTTTTGTCTGAGGATCCTCTTTAGACTGTAACACAGGGAGGGAGAACCCAAGTTTAGGGTACTGGAGGCATGGAATTAAGGAGACAGATTCGAGGTTAGAGACTAAGGCAGCAGAGTTACGGAGAATATGGAGCTACGTGAAGAAAAAGCTCCAGAGATCTGCACAGAGGCCTCTTTCACTTTGTGGCTGAATTATCAAACGGTGTGTATATAAGGAAGACCCCTGCAAAATGTCCTCACTCTGACAAGGCAAGGAAAAGCCACCCTGTGGAACACCCTAGGGCTTACTTAGTGTAGGATTAGTCCTAATCCAGTCCCCAAAGACTACTCTACCCTGACCTATAAAGCAGGAGAATAAGACTGTGAAGGACCAAACTGATTCATTTGACTGATGAAAACAAAACTCTCACTACTCTTAAAAGGAGAAATAAATTTCAGACTGTAAGATAATAAAGTAATATTATAAGGTTTTACAAAGAATCAAACTATGAGACAGTCAAGTAACCAAGCAAAGGTGACCCACAAATTTAGCCAGACAGTATCAAATGTCCAGTTTACATAAGTGAGGGTGGGCATGAAACATTCCCATTCTGATACATACTCACAGATTCAAGGAATTTCAGGAATTCCAGCAGAGTGAACACACACATCAGTACATGCACACTAATCCACATCAGAAAGTCACTTTAGCCAGAAATTAAAAAAAAATTTTTTTAAGCCACTGAGGAATAGGAAGGAGACATGTCACATGGAGAGAAAAGATTTTTAAAAACCAACAAATTCACATCTAACAATGCAAGCCAATTCAATGGATCAAAATTTAGAAGATACAGGGAGAAAAAAACAACTTATCTAGAAACCTATATTTAACAAAAATATCCTTCTGAATTGGAGGCCACATGGAGAAATCAGAGTTGCAGTTTGCTGCTAGTAGGAATGTAACATGGTGGAGAAGGCCGGGCAGCTCTGCAAAGGGGACAGCGGATGCCCATGCTTCTAGCCCCAGGGACCTGAAAACGTGTCTGGCCCAAGAACTATCCATCGCAGCACTCCTCCCAAGAGCCAGAGAGCAGAAACCATCTAACTCTTATCAAATGATAATTGATAAGTAAAATTTGGTACATTCCTTATTTGGCAAGAAAATAATGACATGCCAATGCCCACAGCATTATGGATGAACCCTGAAATCACCATCTGCTATGGGCTGAACGCTGAGGTTGCCACCAAATCATACTTGAAACCTGTCCCCCAAGGTGATGTGAAAGGTGTGGTATTTGGAAGGTGATGAGCAAGGGGCACTGCCTTGTGAACAGGGTTAGTCCTCTCCCGTGAAAGACTCCACAAAGCTGCCCTCCTGCTGCTCACTGAGGACATAACAACCACGCTGAGGTCCTGGGCCCTACCCTAAGCTGCCTCCGATTTCCAGTCCCACACCCTCTCTGTCATGAAGTGAGCACCTCCATTCCTCTCTTGCTGCTCAAAGTCAGACCATCCAGGAAGCAGGGGCTCAGACACTACTTCCCCAACAAGCGCCAGAGCATGACCAGTGGCCGCCTTGTACCTTGACCATGCAGCCCCGTGTTCCAGTCACCTAAGTGCTGACTGCTTTCACTTTAGTCTAGACTGGTATATGGTTACAGTACATAATAGTCACGTTTGTCTTGGGGAACTAGCACATACACACACTGCATCTTGATCATTTTTACTCCCTTTTCTCTCACCAGCCATCTTCCCCTCTCTCTCCTTTCCCAGATCCTTTCCTCATCTCTATAAAGTATGCCTCCATTTCCTACCATTTCTCTTTAGTTTTATTCTTTAAATTATTTGTTTTGGGACTCTTATGTTAAAGGAACCACGAAATATTCAACCTGTGTCTGATTTAGTTCAGTTGGCATTATAGTTTGAAGATTCATCCAATTTCCTACAAATGATTCACATTTATCCTTCGCTATGACTGAGTAGTACTCCACTGTGTGATCTTTTCATTTGGGGCCCATCAGCAATGTAGAAACCTCCTGTCAGGGAGACATCTTATTGAATAATAGTTGTGGCACACAAATAAGCAAGGGAGTGAAAAACAGAAACAATTACTAGATTGGAGCAGAGAGAGAAATTTTTATTTTGTCTTGAGTTTGCTCCCAAAGAAGGTATTTCCCTCACAAGAATACGTAGCATCCTTTTGATACCTCATGATGTGCATAATTGCTAAGTCAGTTTTGCAGTGAAGTGGGAGGAAGCACCTAAACACGATTTGTGAACATATATCTGTGGAGGGATTAAGTCCCATAAGCCCTTGCATGCCGTGTGCCTGCTCTCCTGCCCCTCCGTACCTCCACCTCCCATAAGGCTTTGGAGCTGGTGGCAGACGTAGCTGACTGCCGCCCAGTCGTCCTCAGAAAGACATGCTGCTTCTTCCTGTGCTCGTCACAGGTGAGAAACTTCTCCTGCTCAGCATGGAACAGCCTCACCACATCGCCCTAAGGGGCAACACAGGAAAGAATTAAAGAAAAATGAGTTTAAAAAGAAAATTAAACTGCTACCCCAAGAAAAGCCAAGTGCCACAAAGCTGCCGAGCACATCCACATCAAACTTACCCCTTTTAAAATGTCATCTTTGTTATCACTCCATTTCATGAAAAGAACTATTTTCCAGCTTGTATTGCAGTTGACGGAATTGACCTAGAAAACAAGTCGGAGTTATTTTTTCACATACTTCTCACAACAACTGCGCCATTCAGCCCCAGAAGCCAGGCTGCGCTTCAGCCCAAACCCCTGAAGCCCGACACCACTGAAAACACAGCGCCTGCAAAGTCAATCGCCCGGTTAACAGTGCTGGTAGAGGGTGCGTCTGCACCGGTCACTATTCCAAACACAACTAAAGGAACCAAGGCTTCCTGCCCTTCCAGAATGCTATTTCCCTTTTCTTCTAAGTCTCTGTTCTGGATAGCCAAACAGGGAAGGCCAAATGGAAACAAATACAGTTACTTATAAAATAGAATGAACTACAAAGGCAAGAAGTCAGCCCAGTATATACCTTTGAAATGTTAATAACCGGAATTAACAGAAGTCTTGTTTGCTAAGCAGATGGAGGCACTGAGCTACACCCTAACACTATCTCATTTAATCCTCAGCAACTTCCTAAAACACAGGAAGAATTATAATGGGTACAACGATGTACAGGGAGATTAGGCAAATAAGTCTATGGCTCCAGAGCTAGGGACCGGCAGACTTGAGATGTGGATCCACCTCTGTCTCCTATCCTTTGCTATTAGGCAAATATTCACGTCACAAGCAAGTTCCTATCTTGTGTCCGTAACTGGCAGTTTAGAGGTTAAGCAGATGCATAGTCAAAAGCAAGGTATTGTTGCAGGGCTGCTCAGAAATCAGAAAAAGGCAACCTCTTTTAGGGAAATAAATTTTTAAAAGTCCCTATGCCTAGAAAACAATTGGTAAAAAGGGTCCTTGGGCTTTACACACCGGAAAAAAATCCCTCAGTCTTCAGCAATTTGAGCAGTGGGGTAACTATCAGCTCCCATCCACCACCTACCGCACTGACCTGCATACTTACGTGGCAGCCTCAGTTACTTCACCTGCAAAATGGGCCCAGTGACCCAAATCGCTACTGAAGTCAGTGTCAGTATGCACATACTTTGGGACCAGGGAGACCTGCTCCTTTAGTGCCATAAACCATGACTTGGTTTTCTCACCTCATTGCAGCCAGGGTTGTCCACCAGCTGATGGCTGCTGGCATGCAGGGGCTGGCCAGCATTGACGGGGTTCAGTACCACCTTGTCACCTATAACCACCTGGAAAAGGAAGGCGCAACAGAGATTTTCAGAGAACAGATCCAAGTAGAGACTGGGTGGTGCTGGGAGGAGCCAAAGAAGCTGTACTGAGCCAGCCCTAGTCTGACTGGTGAGATGCGGCACACGCAGTATAAGTTCACTCAAAAAATCTATCCCTGTGGTAAAACCTGGCTTTGCTCTCCTGCTCTCAGTTAAAGATCAGTATACACTGCATACCAGCTGTGAAGGAACGGTCCGTTCTGTATTAAATATTACAGTGCACACAAACACACAAACATATCTGAATTGCCCAAAGGGTGTAAAGTTGAATGGCACTACTTAAAAAAAAAAAAAGGTCAAAATCAGTGGGTTTGGTGACATACGCTTGTAATCTCAGCACTTAGGAGGCTGAGGCAGAGGCTTGCCACTGCTCTGAAATCTAAGCTACACAGTTCAAGACCAGCCTTAACTACATATCTAGACCCTTTCTTAACAACAACTACAAAAGTCAAAATCTAGTTTTAGGTTAAAGCAAGTTGAACATTTTGAGAATACTTTGTGCTCTTAAAGGTTCAGATTTTTTAGTAAGACGCAACTATATTAGAACCTTAACAAGGTCAAGAACATAGCGGATAGCATTTAAACATATTAAGTTTGTGCCACATAATGGCTAATTTAAGTAACAAACATGAGAACTGTTTTAAGTCACACTCAAAAGGATTCTTGTGGCTTTACATTTTAAAATATCATCAAGGACAGAACCCTAAAATCCGCTCTCCTTGGCTGCAACAGCTATGCCTTTCCATCCTCCATCCTTTACTAAATTTATTTCCAAAACAGACAGGCATTTCTATTCCAGTAATGGATCTGAAATGGCAGGGAGTCTTCCCAGGACATTAAGATGGGATGGCTGTTTTTGTGGTAAAATTACTGAGGTAATGGATGTTCCTAGGATTTTTTCAGAGGCCAAGTTAGAAAAACTTAGCAACTTAATTTAGGTCACACTTCTCTCCACATTTCCTTGTTTCCCAAACACTAGTTTCCATAGTGATTTGGTTCTCTTCATACAGGATACGCCACTGTTTAACTCTCAACTTCTCCTGGTGGAGACCCACATACAACAATGGGACGTGGAGCGCTCTCCAGGCTGGGAGCTGCACTTACGCTGTCTCCAATGGATCGCAGCTTGTAGAATGGCTGAATGTAAAACCAGGACCCTTCATTTCCAGCCTCGTCCAATGTCACCCTCATGGCATTCTTCTCCAGCAGAGCTGGGAGCCTCTTATTCACTGTTAGGTATTTGTTACTTTTTAAATGCAGAAGCTAAAAATCCACAAAGAGAATAAGCTGTCAGTACATTTTAGAACTTTCTACCACAAGCTGTTTGCGCAGTTAGAAAAATTACAAAGTGCCTAAGGCTGTGAGTACAAAAAGACAAACAGTAAACAGTGCAAAAAGAGAGGGCAAAAGAAAAAGAAAACGATTTTATTCTTCTCAGCATAGCCTTGGGCAAGATGGATGTTGCTCAGGTCAATGTACTATCCATCACCTGCTATCGTCAGTGGGTAGCGTTCCAACTCTGTGTAAAGGGGCTAAGGAATTGCAGTCAGAACAGAGCCTCAGACCAAGATGGAGCTAAGCCAGCAATTCCGACCACAGTAAGTCAGTCAGATGTAAAAGGCAACCCCTTAGGGACTGCCATTTCACTGAGAAAACAGTGGTTGTGAGCTTCTGCTTAGGATGCTTCCAGCACTTTATTCTTGATTCTGATAATGGTTACATGAAGGGGATGGAAAGACTGAAGATACAGATGGGAAAGAGCCTCCCTTATAATCAGTCTAATCCAGGAAGAGTTAACGAAGGTTTCCCACGTCAATAGGTCATAAGAGAAAATTGAAAAGAACATGAAACACTGCCCAGTCCCTGGGGTAATGGCAGGATCAGTTTGAGACTCCTTTGCCAACGGCCAAAACCCTGTTTACATGTTAACAGACACAGTTTCTAGAGTACCCCACATATTCTAACAGGACTACTGAGGAGGAGAAACTTTCTGATTCACGAGGCCCAACAATTTCTGGCCACCATAAACAAGAGGAAGGTAATTTTTTCCTCACCTTGAACCCCTCTCACCCCCTGATTTTGCTCTATAAAAGTCCCTGGAAAACAGAGTCCTGGGCAACCCACTCGAGATCCCTTCTGTCTCTCTCAGACAGCATCTTTCTTTCTCTCAATAAATATATTCTACTCTTAACCTCCATTGTTCCTAAAATTCATTCTTCAATTTTAGAGAACACAAACTTGCAGAAATAGTAGGTCAGGAGTTTCATTCCCTATATCATGAACACAAGACTTGTCCACAGAGTTATGTTCACAGCTCTTTAGCTTTTATTTTGAGAAAGGATACAATCCACTAAATGGCCCAAGCTTGGCAATTTGCAATCCTCCTGGCTCAGTCCCCTACAGAGCTGGGAACACAGAAGCTGACAGTGAACTTTGATCCCAGCAGAATCTTTGTATCATTCTCAATTGACAGGACCTGAGATGAGTAGGAGGGTCAGCAGAACCTAACCCTCAAGAAGCTTTTAGGAGCTACTTTTACTGCTCTAAAAGTTCTAATGTAATAACCCATTTAAACCCAAAAGGTTGCTTTTACATATTTGTAAGCAGTTGTTCCATCTTCCTGATTAGTACTAATCTTTAGCTAACTACCCTAAAAATGAGAAGAAATTACTTTGTAATAAATAAAATTTACAGGGTAAACATCTTTCAAAACGGGACACAGTAAAACACAATAACCTCACAGGCCTGCTGCTCAAAGGCTGGTAGACACTACATTTTGTGCCTGGTTCAAAAGGGTCTGATAACAAGACAAAAGGAGAAGGCCCTGGGGCCCCGGGCTTCCTCACAATTTTCTGCAAAACTGGGATCTTCTGTGGAAGCTACCGAGCAAGCATCCAATACTCTATTAATATAAAATACATCAAAATGGTACTGATATTGTGTTAAAATTTTTTCTAAAAGTATAGAATGGCTCTTATCATCTCTGGAGATCAGCTCTTGAGCAAAAGATACAAGTTACAAAGAAGCCAATTTTCACCAAATAGCAACAACCTTAAAACAATGTAAGTTAAAGCAAAACTGTAACAAAGAGGATCATTTTCAGGCTTCTCACTGGAAATATTTAGACATAAATTATCAGCTACAGGTAGAGAAAGGAGATTCTCACACCAAGAGAGGAACCAACTGAACAGCCCAAGGCCTCATGACATGTAACAACAAATAGGTTTTGGGTGGGTGTGGGTGTGTGTGTGTGTGGTTTTTTTTTTTTTTTGTAATTAGCTGTCTCCATGGAGTTGCACTAAAAGTACTCCAAACCCTGCGGCCTGTGTTAGCTTTTTGTTTTATTCTTTGTCATGCTTCAGCTCCAGAACAGAAGAAGTCTTTTGACTCACCTGGATCACATTGCCATACTGGATTACGGTTCCCAGCAATTTTCTGTTTTCTGTCTCATTCTGTTTCTTTTCCAAGTCTGCGGCATGCTATATAGTGAGAAGATTGGTCACAAAGAGGAATGTTACATTCCTCTGCAGCAATGCAGCATAAATGTCACCAGTTAACACAGCAACCACAAAAATAAGCAAAACACTAAGTACACCCCGAGGCTAGGAGAACTGAGCCAAGGGGCTGCAGAGCCAATCCACCCTGCTTTGCTCTGCTGGCTCTTCTGGATTCTTTAAAGTGAGTTTTTTAAATGTAGAGTTCATGTACTTTTGGGGGAAGGCAAGAGATGAGTTGAAATCTTCCCCATTTTTGAAGAAAGGAGAGTCAGGGCAGGAGGGAATCTGTATATCCTTTTATGATTTATAAAATTCCTCTATTAAGGCTTGGGAGTAAAATAAACCATTTAAACACTGGTTTGGTTGGTTTGTGGTTCTGTGACCTTAAGCTTGTTATTTAACACCTGTGAGCCTATTTCCTCTTTTGTAAAATGAGAGTAAAAACGGAACATACACCTCAAATTAATTACACTGCATAGTGCCTGATCACCTAACATCTGCGGATTTTGTTAGCTATTATTATTAGATGTTAAGTATAACTCAATTAACTTTCATAGAGTTTCTTGAAGTGAAGAGTAGCATACCAGTTTTTTTTAAAAATTGACAAATTTAAAAGTTTGATATAGCTAACTGGATAATGACATTACAAACCACAAAATCTTGTTTAACTATTTTCTCTACTTTCCTGTACATATGAAACTTTGCTTGACAATGTTTATCTTTTAATTGCATATTTACTAAGTGGCAAAGATAATATTCAAATCCACATTTGGGTTAACTTCAAATTTGTAGAATCCAAATGAGGCTGGGAAACATTACCAGCCCAAATTTGGCATCCTGGAAACTAAGGCAAAGCTGAACTGAAGATTCTAGAAGAGGCTGCTGGGAACGGCATTAATTCACGTGTCCTACTCTGTACTGTTAACACATCATAGTAATACTAACGGGGAGCTCGCTGACATCCTAAGCAAACAGCAGACTGTTGTTCCAACTCCTGCCTTCCAATCCTAGACCAGATGAAAAATAAAGTAACAAGGAACGCATTCCACCTGAAATCTGATAGAAAGTAAAGAAATCTGATGGAAAGTAGAATCCCAAAGACTAATAAGGTACTTCGGAAGCATTTCCAGTGTCCCCTTTCAATAAAGCAAGAGGCTTCTCTTCTCCCAGGTGACAGGTCTTCATTTTCACAGGGTCCTTCTGGACTGGGTCTTGGTCTCCTGTGTATGAGCTTTACCCTCTAGATCAGACCACTAATCTCACCAACCTTCACTCAGTATTCTCGGCACAAAACGCGACAGTGCAAGCCTTTCAAGGCTACTATGAAGATTAAAGAAAACGCAAGCCAGAGACATTGTTAAGTAAGATATTGTTAAGACATTGTTAAGTCACTAATTTGGGGGGGGGGGTGCTGGGATGGAACCCAGAGCCTCACACATGCTAGGCAAGCACTCTACCACTCACCTAGATGCTCAGCCCACTGAATTTTAAAAAAGAAAAATTAACTATTATCATTAAAGCAAGTTTCTAAAACTAAGAAGTGTTCTGAGATTAAGATTTCAAAACATGACCTAAACTAGCATGGACAAAAATCTTTCAGTTTCCCTCAAATTCAGTATCTACTCCAGCTCTACCTGAAGTATAAATATTTCTCGAAAGTCATATCCTTTAAGAAAACTGCACAAAGCAATCAAAACTACCTCCAAACAAAACTACCACAGGAGGTGAACGATCTGCTTACACTAATTTGGATAACTCTAGGTTGACTGCTTCTTATCAGCTCTTGAGAACAGTGGTCCATTTGCAGGCTTTCCTTTGTTTTGGAATCAGTTACCAGGTTTCTGCTCATAGTTACACAAGGAAAAGAGCCACTGGGTTCAGAACACACCCAGACATAATACCAGTGCAAACAACATGACAAACCTCGGCATCCACACTGCCCTTGGCATGGTTCTTCTTCACATTCTCTTTTCCCTGCATGAACCCAGACCCTCAACTGCTCCACTCCTCCCTACCCCATTCTGTTCTCCCCGTTGCCATGTGTGTGCTTCACCCCTCCAGGGATCTCTGCAGTACCCACAGGTTCTATAGTTTTCCAAACAAAACACTAGACTGGATCCACTTGGAATGAAGCTTTATGGACCATTGAGAGTTATTTGTTCTTTCTACTACGCAGTTCTCAGCTAATACTGACTAGAAACCTAAGAGGAGTAAAAATATCAAAGAAAGAAAAAAACCAATAGATTCAGTAAAATAAAATGTAACATTTTTTTTTTCCAAAAGAAAAAACAAGTTTTTCTCTGCTCTAAACACCACACTGTTAGAGAATTCGTAAACAGCATTTTTTGGATTCAAAAGACTTAAATGGTCTCTCTTCAAGAAGTGAAATTCTCATAGACATTCCCTTCACTGTTAAGAACTTCCAGAGGCCTCAGTTTAAGACATACTTATCTGCTCTCACTTGGCAGTCCACATACTAAAACTGAAATGAGAGAGAAGATCAGCATGGGTCTGTGTAAGAGTGACACCCCAATTTGTGACGCATTCCATATTTTTTAAAAAGAACCAAGAAGTGGCATGTACATGTACTGATTTCCCATGGTGAACATACTTATTGCAAACATATACTGATAAATAATCTAAAACATTAAGTTCCTAACAATGCTTAGACTAGGTATGAGAACAGCAATGCAATGATCACTGCATATCTAAAAAGAATATACCAAATCAGTCATCAAAAAGGTATCTATCTCATACTAAACCCTGCTTTTAAAAAAGCAGCTCTAAAGAAATAAGAGCACCTGCCTGAAAACATATACAAGGTAAAATATACAGAAAATAAATATAAAATTGGAGAATAAAATGTAAGTGCTTCTCTTCAAGATATTCTGGAATATCACATCTAAAATTCAGATACAATTACTTCTCAGCCTTTCAGCTAAGATCAAGCATAAAATTCAGCTCCAATTCTCTGACAAACTAAGAATTAAGACTTTTATCTCTGTTAATAAGTTTGATGATGACTGAGCTGACACATCACCACTGAATAAACATTGAATGCATTAGCGCAGGGACCAACCTAAGAATTCACTTTTCTTATAAATTCTCTTTAAGGAGAGAAGCCTCCAACTCACCTTTTACTAAATGCATAAATGTCAAATGCATTCATTTGAGTTAACACATCTGTCCATAGATAACTCTCTTCACAAAACCAAACTCGATTTTTACACATAAAAGGCCAATCGTGAATTTTAGGTCCAAGAGGCAAAGGTAGATAAGAGGTACACACCACACGCAGGCCCACTGACTAAGGCTGTTTCCACCTTGAATAAAAAGAGCCCCTGGTTTAAGTCCCGACAGTGTAACTGTGAACTGACACACTCCTTCTAAAAGATCATCTAGCAGTGTCAACCTAAAACTTTTTCAAACACATTAACTTTGACATAGCAGTTCTACTTCTAGGAGTTTGTGCTGCTTCAATAACCTATAATATGCACACAAGGCCAAAAAGTTTTTTTCCAAAGTAACAAACATTGTCAGAATCCTAAATATCACTTCTTACCTCTCATAAGGACTGCTTATCTAAAATCACAATATGGCCGCACAATGGAGTAACCATTAAAAATGAGAATAGATTTCTACCTATTTGCAACGTGGGGGTGAGGGGTACAGGGAGGTTAAAGTAAAAGAAACAGCACACTCCCATTTAGGGTTTAAAGTCTCTCCCCAGGGCAGCAGGGCCTGCACCAAAATAAAAACCAAGGTTTTCTTTGAAGAATAAGATTCATGAAGCAAATCAGTAAATTTTCTTTCACCTTTTCCTATTCATATACATTTGGGAATTCTTGACCTGCAGTATTCATTTGCAGCTTCTTTAAAAAAAATGCTTCATTCTTTCTCTGGCGAGCAACCTGGGTACTTTTAAAAGTCACTGTATATCTGTTATCTTGTCGTTCTTTAAAAATCCTGATAATTTAAGTCCCTGTTATTCCTATCCTTTACACAGTGGTTGAGGACTGTTTTTAATTTTTCAGGATGAAACACTCTATGCTGTGGTTTCTTCCCTTATTATTCACCACTGACATTATCATGTTTCCTAAACAACATCAAGGTCAATCCATTCTAGTCACCTGTTATTTTATTTCAAAAACAGAGAAACGTTTATTAAATCTCTATGAAGGGCCACTGAAACAAGAGGGAAAGATGATTTATTGAAGGTCAGTAAGCTCTGAAGCACAAACCACGGGACTGAATTAAGGTTTCTAAAAACCACCAACTCATGACCCAATCTTTAAGCGACAATAAGGACTTGTCACTCTGGTTCCTCCTAGTTTGTCAAAGCAAGGGCTCAATTCAAGCGATCATTTCTCAGAATCCAAACAATGTTAGGTGCCTGTTTCAAGGTAACAGGTAAAACTCCTGTTAGAACCAGTAGTCGAGGCTTTTGGAACAAATCATGTCATTTGAAAGCGAAAGAAGCTCATTTTGCCAAGAAACTTGTAAAATCATGACCAAGAGTCAAAACCCAGTTGCCCCTGCAGAAATATGAACACACATAGCAACCAGCCACTAGATGTCATTCTCTTTCAAAGCGCTACATTCTTATCCCAGTCAAAAGGAAGTCAAGTGGTCTAGACAACTAATTCCTTAAATGGCAGTAATTGAAAATAATCTGACCTTTGACCGGGGTGCTGAACAGAAGTTGACAAAAATAAAAACCCACTGGAGACTGGCTATCAGCCCCCAAAGACAAGCGGCCGTCCAAAACACAACATTTTAATGACTGCACTAAAACATGTAGACGACTTGCAGACAACAGAGGCTAACCTTTCAACAAAGCAGAAGAGCAGAACCTCCTGGCAGCCAGTACGAATCAGTACTCAAGACCTACAGGTCATGCCAGTGATCTCAAATCAGGCAAAAGAACTAGTGCTTTTACTTTGGTATAATAAGTATACAAACAAAAAGCACGAAGGATCTGATTCATCTTCATTCTTTTATAAAGATTTAGAAATGCTGGGTCACCTTTAGCATTGAATTTTTTTTTTGAACTGCACTGTTTCCTCTCCCTCCAACAGCTCATTTGCACCAAGAAGCATCAAAAGGAATCACTAATGAAAAGTAAGTACAGATCACAGGTTGCAAATGGGTTAACACAGCTTCAGGTTTAGCCTTCTGAGGTTGGTCCTGAGTGTATGTTTTAAACCTTAATTCAACTAATTAATTGAATTAGTTGGCAAAATGTTTTAAAAATTGAGATATTACACATAAAAGCACAGATTTTTCTTTCTTTCTTTTTTAGTGCTAGAAATAGAGCCCAGGGCCTGCTGCACGGTAGACCAAGCCCCATATTCCCAGCCTCCTGGACTTTTATCTTAACTTAGTAGAAGATGGCGGTGCAGCTCTCTACCACCCTCCCACGCAGTCACTGCAGGGCCTAGAGGGATCCCCTACAGACCTGCACACATGCACACTGCACTTCGCAACACTGCCTACCAAGCCCCTTTATTCTTGTGGGCTTCCTGCTTGGCCAAGAGCAACATGAATCTGCAGCTCTGCCGTATAAAGCATAGGAAAAGAAAGAGTTTGAGAAGCACTAATAAGATCTCATTGAGCAGAACAATTTTTATACCAAAGAAACAAGGCAGGGCCACTAAAGACAAGCCAACCTTCCACAAAGATAACCCTGCTCAGGCATGTGCAATGATCAGCTCCCTGCTAGGAAGCCCACAGGGTTAAGCAACCTCCCCCCTCATTCAGTGGAAGTCCATGTTCTGACCACAGACTTCAGGCGACTCTGGATGGGCAGCCGCGTGGAAGGAGGTGATACTTAGTAGGCAGGAGCCAAGCATGCTGGATTTCCTGTGCGGTGCCTGTTTCAGTTCAATAAGAGGAACTGTCATTCATTACATCCAATGTTATGGCTGACTGGACATTCACATAGGTTAAAAGATACCTGTAATTACCTGAATCTAGCCCCTCATTCAGTTTTGCATTATCAGTGAAAACATAGTTTTATTAATGCCATTATTACATTTCCCAAAAGTGCAAGTGCTGTAAATGAAGGGAAGAGCATAGTTTTCATTCTTCATTAACATTTTCAAGAGGTGCTGGCCATTTGGGAAAATGACAGCATGGTTTCTGTGTCACTAGTACTATATTCATAACTCATTCTTGAAGTTTTTCCAGAGGTACAAGCACGAATTCTCTTGTGGCTTTTCAAGCGGTTGCCTCTATGCATTAACTTACATATACAATTTATTATTTTCCTTTTATTCTCCCTTTACAGTTCATTTTCTAAAATTTGGTTTCCACAAATTTTACTGCGTATTTGTGAAGTTATATAATATTTTCTAGGAAGAGGGATCAGTTTATGGCAACTAATATTATCATTATTGTAATAATGATGCCATTCTTGAAGTCTTCAAAGTGTAAGCGCCAGGTCTTTGCTCCCACTGTTTGTTATTTTCTGTTTCCTCTCTCTTCCCGCTATGGTACCTCAAAAGCTGAGGCTTACATGTCACTTGCCCTTCCTCCTGGAAGCCTCCGTCACCACTGTATCACCTCCTCTAGGGATTAAGATTTGTCACTGTTCTGTCATTAGCACCTCACACAGTGCTCCACAGCAAATGTTTCCTGAATGCCTACTGTGTGCTCAACACTATTCCTGCAGCTATGGATACCCTAGTGAAGAAGAGATGACACCCCTGACCTTGCCAAGCTGTCTTCCTAATAACTGACAGATAATTAAGGAAATTACCATAATTGCAGAGTATTATTAGTGATGAGCAAGATATAAACAGAGATCTGTGATGAAGGAAAAACAAGCAAGACATCTCTTAGATGACTGGATGGAGGTAGACCTTGCTGAGAAGACAAGGAGGCTGAGACATGAAGGATGCAAAGATCCTCACTTAGGAAGATTCAAGAGAAGGAAGTTCTACATAGGCAAAATGGCGACCATCAAGCTCATGAGACTGGCATGAGCCTGACAGGATCAAAAAATAAAATGAAACAGAATGCGCTCAAGCCCGTCTGGCCGGAGTGCAGTTCAAAAGTTTTAGGGGAAAAGCAGGGTCCAGGCATGTGTGATCTTAAAGATAAAAACTGAAAGTCTGGACTTCATTTCAGTTGCAATGGGAGACTGCCTATGTGTCCTCACACAGGCTATCAGGCCCTGAGGTTAGAAACCTAAACCTCTTCCTACCTGAAGTGCTGAACTCTCACTTGCAACATGTGAATGAACAAATGATTCACACAGATTCCCTTCACATGGCCCCTACTTTACCAAACACAGGTGTGGTGACATTGCCATATGTAAGTGTGAAACACAGCAGGCTGGGACAAGTGACCTCATGAACTCCTCGGTGCTCACGACACTCTAGGTCCTCAACAGCCACCATTGGGCACAAATTGGTATCATTATTTAGTTAACCAGTTGAGTGCCTTGTACAGGCCAAACTCTGTTGCAGGCATGAGAGACACTGCAACAAGCAAGATGAACACAGATTTCAGCATTGTTGTAGCTCATACTCTAGCTGGCGGCAGGAAAGGGAGGCAGCCAAAAAATAAAACTGATTGGAAAGATTGCAGGATGAGGGAGGGGTAGGAGGTAGACAATAATTCCAATAATCCTACACTGAACATGTCATGTCCTCCTGAACATCACAAGAAAGTTCCACACAGATCAGCCTCCAAGTACAGGGCACTAAAGGAACTGTCATCATTTTATGGGAGAAACAGGCTCAGAGATCCTTAGAAACTTGCTAACAGTCACACAGAACATCATCAGTGTTATCAGCATATCTTTTACATGCCAAATAATAGGATAAATGAAATGATAATAGGAAAAACTTATGAAGCATTTACAAAGCAGTAGGCACTATATGTGGGCCTTTTATGGCTTCCATCATGAAAATTCTCACAATCTGCTTTTGAGGTAGATATTATTATTGCCTCAATTTTATAGGTAAGTTATTGCATTAGAAAACAGCTACATGACTTGCTCAAGATTATCAACTAACAAGCAGTAGCACTAGGATTCAATTCTAGACAGTTATCTCCAAGAGCCTATATCCACACCACTATTCCGCCCAAAGCCACCTCTGAAAAGGAACAGGTGAAAAGGAGAAATTCCCAGACATCTCAAGATAGCTAAGATTCATCTCTCCTTAAGGTTCACTCCCTTACACTTGTATGAAAGAACAGAAGAAAGCGACTAGCTGGAGTTAGAGGGTTGCATAACCAATCCCACAGTCCACCTCACTCTGAACGCCCCCACGTGAGCACTCCTGGCCCCTCAATACCAACAGCCCCTTTACCATACGTACGTGCAATTTGTTGAGCAGCACTGCATCAGTTGTGCTGTTGGCCCCTGGCTTGGCAGCTTTCCAGAACTGCTTCTGGGCGGAATACCGGTTCATAGGACACAGCTTAAAGAGGCAGTCTAAAAGTGAAAGGAAACAAACAAAATCTGTTACTGAGAATGCATGTACATGCAACCTAGAGGGAAACGATTTCCATTTTATTTACCTAAGGTATTTAAACTACATTATATATAAGTGATGGTACAGAACCCCTTTACAAGCTTGTTTGAAAATTTAATTCTATCACTATGTGACATTACAGATGAGGAAACTGAAGCTTACAGAGTCAACTGTCTTCGACCACCCAGTTAGGTACTGGCAGGGATGCCACTCAGTGCTCAATCCAGTACCTTTAATATTTCCTCACTGTTCTCTCTTTCACTTCCTGGAAGACATATCAGTTCTTGCTGTGCACAAAACTTCAAGGCTTTCTTTACACAAATCCACATCTCTTTAACTTACAGAACTTTTAAAAATGTAATGGTGACAGCCTAAATCTGACTTATCTGGAGATACTCCTAGGGCAGCAGCCTCTCATATGTCAAGCAGACACCCCTCGGGGCACAGGCAGGAAACTCCTGTACTTGCGCTCGGCACATCCCCCCTCAGCCCCTCACCATCAGGGCATCGTGAGGGCCTTCCAGTCGGTGTGCTGGGCTAACATGGATTTACACATTGTCCTATGACATGTAATCAACCCTTGCAACATGGCCAAATTGCTTTAAACGATTTTGGCAAAGAAACTGAAATATCAAAGACCATGGTAGTTCAGTTCTGGTAAGCAAATAAAGGACAGAACTGATCCTTTTCTTGTAGTCCCTATAAGGTAAAGATGATGACTTAATCAGATCTGAAAAAAAGCCACTCATAAAGTTTAAAAATAACACACTACAGATTTAAAATAGTGGCTTTAATACTAAACCTTACCTTAAAGTAATATACAAACACTGAAGTATTATTGATAGTGTGATCATTATTAACATACATGACATTACTGTTCAATCTTTATGTTTTTCACGAAACTATCCTGATTGTTTTATAGTGCAAACATTATGTTAGTACAGTAAAACATGTATGTCACTCTAATTACACAGACACACACACAGAATAAAGAGGCTAGGGGTACATTTTCCAGATTTTTTTGATGATGATATGCCATCAAAAAAAGTTCAGAGGACATGGGTGCCATGAAGCACACCTGTAATCCCAGCACTGAGGGAGGCTGAAACAGTAGGATTGCAAGTTTGAGTCCCGGCTGGACAATTTAATAAGACTCTATCTCAAAATAAAAAATAAAAAAGGGCTGGGGATGTACCTCAGTGGTAGGGTGTGCCTGGGTTCAAAACCCTGTACATCCTTTTAAAAAAAAAAAGAAAAAGTAAATAAGTATGTTCAGGGAGCTAGAAGTAGTGATCACGCCTGCAACCCTAGCTGCCCTGAGGCTAGGAGACAGCAATCTGAGCCCAGTTTGAGCTAACAGAGCAAGATCTCATCCCTTCAACTCCCGTCCCTCCCCGCTAAAGTTCAGAGGACTGAGGATGTGGTTCAGTGGAAGAGAACACGCTTAGTATGCTCAGGCCCTCAGCTCAATCTCCAGCACTACACACGTCCATTGGAATTAGTTTTCCTAGCAAGCTAATATTTAAAATTGACAATCGAATGCATAAACTTTACTTCAGATCACTCTTAAAGTCCAGATCAATGAATTAATTATCACATACTGTACTCACAAATACCTGGTTTTGTTCAGAAAAAAAAAGATTAATTACAGAAGCAAAAGGTACGTTCTTCATTTCTCTAATCGCTTTCATCAATTCAGCTTTTCTACCTAATCACAGGCAATTACAAGGTAAATATTGGAACACTGATTTTTTTCAACTCTGATCCATTTACTAAAAGTAATTTTCATTGCATATGAAAGATATTTAGTCTTTTAGAGAACAAAGAATAAAACAGGAAATCAGTTTAAAAGACAAATCTGCTCTTCTTGTCTCTTGCATAAGGCACAGATCATGGTCATTTGCTGTACCAGTGGCAACTTAAACGACATCACTGCAAGAGACAGTTTTTCTAGTTACCTGACATGTGAACTCTCCATTTACCTCCTGAATAATCACACAACCATAGAACTACTGGCTAGAATTAAATGTGCTATCTTACACAGGCATCTAGGCTGGGCCAAAATGATTCCCTTAACCATGTAACTTTGGTTTGCCTTGGTTTAGTTGGCTTTTTTGAAACAGAGTCTCGCTATATAGTGGTGATTGTCCTTAAATTCACTACATAGGCCTGTCTAACTCTGAACTCATGATGCTCCTCCTGCCTCAGCCTTCCAAGTGCTGGAAGTTCAGCTATACACCACCACACCTGGCTATATGACCTTTTGAAAAAGCATTGTGAATGCATTCAAAATACTTTTTCAAAAGCACCAGCATTAACTTTGATATACAACTTACTTTATAGAGTAAATGGAGTTAACAATCTTAAAGTTCATCAAATGATCTATTTTCTTCCCTTTAGTATATCTCTCATACTGATGGCTAAACGTATTAATTCCCCCCAAAATCATGTGTGTTAATCTGTGGAACAATCAGGCTAGATCTACAATGTTGAGATGTAACACATGATGCAAGGCACCATTTCACAATTGTGCATATTACTACCAAACAAGCCCCTCACTTAAACAAATGAGTTACATCACACGGTCAAAACTTTAAGTAACTTCACATCCAACTAAAGTGACAGTGTGAATTTAAGCACTGGCAATCCAACCAAAGCCTTGTTACAGCTTCCACACCAACTGTTTTCCTTGGACAAAACAGAGCACTACATTGGATGAAGTATATTTACAACCAACTGTCTATGTAAATATCAGAGATGCTAACATACTAGTAACAGAACCAAATTAGCCTTGCTGATTTTGCCCTGTCTTTCTGGTTGCTTAGCAACTGATTCAAAGTGAAAATTAAGCAATTCAAATGTAATGCTAAAGTAACTTTCTGAAATTCTGCAACTCAGCAACTCAATATTGCCCTTTGCTATTTGTATGGCATGGCGATGCAAAATTAAAGTTTTGCTGGGCCCTAATACTCTGGTAAGTATAGAAACACACAAATATAGGAAATCCAGCACAAGAAACACACACACACACACACAGAGGGAAGCATATGTGTATTTTGTGTGAGAACAAGTGTGTGCGCACACATGTGCACACACACCATGGTTTGGGTTCATCCCAAAGAAACGCCAGAAAGAAAATCTTGTATGACATGTGATTTCAGGCCTTTGAGGAGTAAACTAAGCTTTCAAAAAGTACTTTGGAATATTCTAAAACTTTAACAGATGCCACATTGAATTAGTGAAAGAAAATTTAGGTGAATAGAGAGGCTAGGTAAAATGTTAAAGGGCCAGAAACCATAGGGAACACGCCACAGCCAGTCCCTGACTGCAGGAGTGGTACAGGGAGAACACTTAACTGCTGGAGGAAGACAAAGGCCAGAAAACAAAAGCGTGAGCAACCCTGTTAAGACAGGAAAGCAGAAAATTAAGGTAGCAAAAAGAGAAACCACACTATGTCAGCATCATCCTCCCCATCTCTGTAACTCTGCACTCTGCACTCTTGAACCAAGGTTCCTGAAAGCCAAGAACTCAGGATAGGGACAGAGTAGGGGCCAAGTAAAAGTTCTGAACTATCCACAGGGCTCCAGGAACAATGGCAGACAGGACTCCTGAAGCTACTTCATGCTCTCAGCTTATGGGAGTGTATTCCCAGCCTAAGTCACTGTCTATTGAAGCGCCTACTGTGTGCGGTTCAGTGCTAGACAATGAAAATAGAACAGTGAACATACTGCATGAGTTTCTTAATAAAATCCTAGAGACTGACACACTAGTCAAATAAACAAGCTGAACCACAGCAAATTGAAAGTACTACAGAGGAAAAAACTGTCCTTGGATACAATACGGCTCCAGTGGAGACTCAGTGCCAGGAAAGGCATCTCCAAGACCCGCATCTGAACATAGAGCTGAAAAATGGAAATGAAGCGCCAGCACTGATGGGAACTCTGGGGGCAAAGCCTTGAAGACAGAAAAGACAGCAAGGAAGTAAAAAGCCCCTGAGCTGGTGGGGGGGGGGTCTTGACCACGTTAAAGAAATAGAAAAGAGGATGTGAAGAGCAGTAGGCAAAAGCTGCGGCCGTGGAAGCAGCAGAGGCCGCACCGTGCAGGCACCCATGGGTCTGGGGAAGCAGCTGGCTGAGTCATTCCAGAAGCTGTGGGAAGCCGCTTCGCCTGTAGGCAAAGGAAGACCTTGGTCTGGCTTTTGTTTCCCAGGGAGATTTTCACAGGTGATGGTGCCTACCCAGAAGGTGAAGGCTGAGGAGGCACACGTCTGGGCAAGAGGATAAATAAGAGAATAAAGTCAATAAATGTAGTAATTTATACTTTGGGTTGCTTGTGTAACATTCAAGACAAATGTTGAATAATCAGTGGGACAACCATCAACTGGCAGGTTAAAAACACAGAACAATCATCCTGCCAGGGATCAGGATGACAAAAGGAAAAGAAAAAGAATAGGGAACTGGAGAGTATAGCATAGTCAGGGGGAAAAAAATGTCAGTATTATAAACATAATGCATCACAATGCAACCCATCTGGGACTGGAAGAGCCCAGTCTCCCTTATTCAAATCTAAAAATTACGCTCATTTAAGGTTTACAGGAGCTTAAATGAGATTAAAAGTTTCCTCAGGACAGAATAAAGACCACTCTTTCTTTCCCCGTCCCCTGCCCAGATACTCAACTCCATCTTCTATGAAACCCAAATCTATCTTTCCAAGTTTCAGTAAAAGAAGATGGGAACAGGTTAAGGAGTAGAACTTGACCAATGAGGCAGAGTAAATCCTGTGTTTCTGCAGAGAGTATCAACAAGAAGCAAGCTGATCTGAGTGGGGGAACTCCAGAAAGACTTAGGAACTGGAGGCTGTGGGCATCAAGAGCGGAAGCAGTGGGATAATAAGCCCATCATTAGCAGTACACATACAGAAAATGTAGTTAGACCATCACATCTACCACCCCGTATAGTCAAGACAACCTAGAGTACCATATATCTGAAGAAAACTGACCACAGAGAACCTATGAAGCTGCAGGTACCAAGGATGAAGAAGGCACACAGGACCAGGGTCTGAAACTACCAGTAAGTGGGTTCAATATGGATTTACGCATGGAATGGTCAAGTATACAAACCATACCGCAGTCAGCCTCCTCTCCACTACCTGGATACCTGGAGCAGGGTTGCAAGCATGGCCCACTGTACCTGACTGCATACGGCACACACTGCATACGGACAATTGTAGCCCACTGTAACCTGACTGCATACGGCACACAATTTAAGAATGATGGTTTTCACATTTTCAAATAATTGGCGGGGCAGGGAATGGCAGTAAGACTTTGTGACGTGCAGAATGACATGAAATTCAGTTTTGGTGTCTACTAAGAAAATTACGAATATCATCAATAAAAATGTGTACCTCTGCTTTATTTTATTTTATTAGGATATATTTACAGTACAAGCTGTTTGCATTAATCTTAGGCAGTGAGTACACGTACTTAATGTATCTTGATTCTTTTTATTCCCTTTCCCTCCCTATCGCCTATCTCCCCCTCTGTCACTAGATCTTCCCTCCCCATTTTCATTACTATTGTTCTTGTTATTTGGTTGAATTCACAGCATGTAATGATTGCATTCACTGTGGTACATATACAAGACATACACCTCCTTTTACATCCCCTACCCTTCCTTCCCCTACCGTCTGTCTCTTGGCCACATTCTATTTGCAAAAGATCTTCCTGTTTCCTTTCATCAATTTTTCTGCTTTGCTCTTTATTTGTACTTCGGATTACTCAAATGAGAGAAATCATATGGAATTTAAACTGTGTGTCTGATTTGTTTCACATCATTACGTTTTCAAGGTCTATGCATTTTCCTAAAAATTTCTTTATAGCCAAGTAGTATTTCACTGTGCAATCTGTAGATACCACATTTTCTTTTATCCATTTGTCTGTTGATAGACACATATTCTGCTTCCAGGATTGAGCATTTATGATTGTGCTGCTATAATCAGGGCTATGCATATATCACTGTAAAACAATGTCTTTAGCTCTTTGGGGAAGATACCTAGAAAGGAAATAGGTGGGTCAAATGGAATTCCTATTTTTAGTTTTTTGAGAAACTTCTATACTGATTTCCATAACGTTTGTACTAGTTTACATTCACACCAATTCAGAATGGTTACTTTTCCACTGTAGCCACACCAGCATTAGTTATTATTATTTCTTGACAATGGTCATTCTTTGTGGCATAAAGTAAAATCTTAGTGTTGTTTTAATCTCCAGTTCTCAGCTGACCAGAGAGGTTAAAGATTTTTTCATATATTTACTGGCTATTTGTACTTCTTTGAAGAATGTCTAGGCTGGGGATGTAACTCAGAGGTCAGATTGGAAATTCTCACAATAACAACATGCATGGCAATTTAAAATGTGACAAAATAAGAAAATTGAAAAATTTAAACTGCAACGGCTAACATTTTTAATTTAATAACTGCTGAAAAACAAACTGAGGAACTTTTCCAGAAAAGTCAAAACAGAAAAAGGGAAGTTGCAGGATAAGAGAAGGGGAAAGGAAGGGTAAAAAGGAGAATGAAAACAACTAAAAATTTTTTTAAAAAATTTTAAAGAGGAGAATGGGAAAATGAGAGGGAAAGAGAAAGGGCACTTGTTATGGCTTGGGTCTAGATAACCTCCCAAAGCCTCATGTGGTCATAGGTGGGGCTTTTCCAAAATGGCTGGACCTAGAATATGTGATACTGCAGTTAAAGACACCACATCTTCAGTGTGGGTGGCACCAATCTATAGGCTTACAGCCTGGCTAGAATATAAAGACAGCTTCTGCTGTTTCACTGCTGTGTGGTGGACCATCTGGATGACGCTCCTTGAAAAAGGAGTAATTATCTCCATTTTGGCTAAACCTGGCCCCATCTCCAAGTACTCATAGGTACAGAGCTGGCTAAGCCATTTCCTTGTCCCTTCAAATTGCTCTAAGTAATGTAAATAGGGCTAGCCAGGTGCTGACCAGTAATCTTTGAAGATGGGCAACAGTCCGTTTCCCCACCCTGTGACACCCATCAAAACATGGCTGAGCCAGGCGGGATGTAAAGCCACCACTGCAGGGCTGTCAGCTGGGTTCAAGCCTCGAGATAAGAGGCTATGATGTTCCAGAGCAGAAAAGTTTGCACATCAGAGTTAAAGCACCAGTCCACAAAACATTAGATGTTACCCTCAGTTGTGTTGCGCAGATTGGTCTTTCTGCACATCCTTCTCTCCACATACTGGGAGGGGCTATCAGGCCTGCCACAGAGCCCCGCTCACAGTACCCACATATCTCCCACCATTCTCACAGTCACTCATCCTCAAGCCTCTTCCTTCTTCATGAGTGAATAAAATCTTGGTCAGGACCTCGGTTGAGGCCTTTGTTTCACTGAACCTTCATCTGGGCTCAACTCAAGACCCCTTGGCTCCCTGTAATTATAAATATGTGTTAGTGTCTTTAATTTCTCCACGGGTTGCACTGGATATGGTAGATTGGATTTAACTTGCAAGAATTCTAATAACGTTTCCATGGGATTACAAATTTAAACTTCCCAGATTGTGATGAGGACAGGAAAGAAATTTCTATCCTGCTAATTGCTGCTGGCTGGATGCCTCACTCCTCTGCTGCTCTGCTGCCTCCTGCCTGCGCTGGTTCTCCTCTGCAATGCCCCTCTGCCAACCCACTCTGACACAGAGCCTACGGACTCTGTCAGTCTACAAACTGTCAGTCAAACAAACTTCTTCCTTTTACTTCGGTGTTGGGTATTTTTGTCTCTGAAATGAGAAAGGTAAAAAGGGAAGAATAGGAAAAGAATTAACAGATTTATCCACAGGTCTAACAGCCAAGAAGAATTTCAAACAAAGACAAGGAAGGTGTAGAAATTATCAAAGAAAAATACAGAGAAATTTCCTAGAACTGAAAGATGACTCTCCAGGTTGAAAAAAAAAAGCATCTCATCAACATAAGATAAGAAAAAAGGAGATGCACACTAACTGTAAAATTTCAAACTAATGAGGGTAAAAATCCTCATGGCTTCCAGTAAGGAAAAATAAGATCCAAACAGAAGATCAGGCAACAGAGTAACATCAGACATCACATAACAACTCTGGAAGCTCAAATACAATGGAGCAGTTCCTTCAAAATGCTAACTGAAAAGAATTCTCAAACTAGAATTCTGAGCTGTATTATCAACAAGGTATGAGTAGAATAAAGTCAAGTCTCAAAGGAGGCAGTTGCTGGAAGTTGTAACACAGACAGTAACAGTGGTTTGGTCATCAAAGAGGTTGCCCTGGTCTGGCTCTTGCTCTGTGGCAGAGACAGGATGTTCAGTGTTGGTCATCAGTGTCATCAGCAGATGTGCTGAAGGCAGCCCCACAATGACACTGCGCAGGGCTGCCACTGCTACAGCCTGAAACAGAGAAAAAGGCTGGAGCAGAAGACAAAGCGAGGACAGGAGGGACAAGTCACCCCCACACTGCCACGTAGACAGCATTCTCAGACTTTCAGAGACACAGAAGACTCGCTAAAGACTGCAAAAAGAACTACATACAAATGCTTGCGATTCGGTCACAAACAGAAGCATGGAATTGAATTCTACAACCAGAGAATCATGAAAACAACTAAATTCGTGAACCAAGGTACCACTGTACAAAAAGAAAAATATGACTGTAACTCAGGAGATAACAAAATATTAAAGCCTAGTTCTCAATGTGGAACAATATTCATATATTTATAAAAATATAAGTATATATATTCATTATATTCACAAATAAAGATTTATACAAAAACATAAAGACTGAGTTTTTGTTTAGCCAAAAAAATGTGATGTAAATTTAACAGGAGGGTCAGTATCCCACTGGGGACCCTTCAGTCTCTCTCTGAGACAGAAGCTTTCTCTCAGTAAATATATTCTTAAAAAAAAGAATTAATGGGAGGGTGAAGAGGGAACAGAGGATTTTCATAAAGCCAATCTTACCTATAATAACATAAATTAATAAATGATGTTTAAAATAGATTGATCTATAGCCAGGCATGGTGGCACATGCCTACAATCCCAGGTTTGGGGAGGTGAAAACAGCACGATCATTGTGAGCTCAAGGTCAGCCTGGGATATACAGTGCGTTCAAGGTCAGGCTGGTCAACATAGCAAGATCATATCTCAGTCAGTCAGCCAGTCAGTCAGCCAGTCAGTCAGCCAGTCAGTCAGCCAATCAATCAATCAGTCCCAGATGCCTCATCTAGAAACACAGTGGTAAATACCAAAGGAAAATGTTAAAATATTTGAAACAGTTGCTACTGTAAAGTCAGAAAGCATCATGTGTCAGGCGCCGGTCTGTTACCTTCATCCTGTCTTATCACAGTCTGACTATTCTCAAGCGGCATTCATATACCATAATATAAAATTAACCATTTTAATTGAACAACTCAGTGGCATTTAGTACGTTCACAATGCTAAGCCATTGTCATCTTCATCTATTTCCCAAAACATTTTCATCATTTCTAAAAGGAAACCCTGTATCTATTAAGCAATTACCCGCATCCTCCATATATTATTTTCAAAGGATATCTATGTATGAATGAAAATATTCATTTTTAAACTGGTTTTGGTACTCAATTGTTGTTCAGTTTGTGCTGAACAGACTGACAAAAGGTAACAAACTGCATGCTACAGCTTGCATGTTTGCTTCCTCCAAAACGTGTGTTGAAATTTAACTGCCAATGCATTGGCATTGCGAAGTGGGATCTTTAACAGGTGACTAAACCAATTGAGCTCCACTCTCAAGGAGGGGTTTAATGCCTGAATAAAAGGGCTTTCTGGAGTAGACTGTTGTTACGTCTTTCACTCTTCCGCCTTGGACGGAGCAGTCCTACTCCCCTCCAGCAGATGCAGTGTTCAAGGAGCCAATTTGGAAGTAGAGACCAGGCCTTCAGGTACCAAAAGCTGCTGGTCCCTAGATCTTGGACTTTTCAGACTCCAGAACTGTCAGCCAATAAATTGCTGTTCATTACAAGTTAGTCTTGCTATTCTGTTATAGCATCACAAATCGACTAAGAAACTGGGCAATGCCAAATTATCAGTGAACTCGTAGAGCTATTTCCTTTCTGCACCACTGATGGGGACATAGACTTGAGGTAGCAACTGTGTAGGGCAGCGTGGCACCCATACTTCACATACCAACATGGGGAAAGATGTTTTAGGAAAGAGCAATGAAAAAGCTACCAGTTGCACTAGCCAGGAAGCAACCCAATCACATGATCCCATCAGAATACAAAGGAGCTGAGGCAGAAAGTTCAGTGTGCCCAGGAAGAAGAAATAAAGTCTTCTGACGCTAACCAGTGTCTGCTACCTCTATCCTTGAGCTAAACGAAGACCCATATCGTTCTCTCGTACCATTCCACTATTAACCTTCCTTTGGTCCAACATCCACTGGCTGGAGCTGGGGAAGTTAAACAAAGCTTTTTCACTTACAGAATTTGAACTCTTTAAAACCATCGCAAGTAACCAAAAAAGAAAACAACCAACAGGATAGCACTGTTTGTAAATTCAGTCAGCCAACAGATATGATGCAACCTTATGTAGGGAAAGATAAATCAGGAAGAGATACAAGCTAAAAATGCAAAAAACGTAAGTGCTCATCACTCATAGCTTGCCTTTTTTGGAAAGGATGAAAGGCAACAGAATTAAAATTTCAGAAGGAAAGGACAACATAATTAGCACACAGAAAGGGAGTATTGATTTTCACCAAGGTAATTCATTACCGTCAAAGTAGTAATGAAAAGGAAATACAAAATAATTAAGAATTAACCCAGGAATGTCAAACAGTATGTACTGCAAAATGTGTACTAATAAAAAATAAAAATTTGGCAAAAATAAGAATGAAATCACTTCAGATTTACTATACTATATACCTCAAGAGGACAGAGTTTATAGTCTAATGTATCATTCTGCCTGCAGTGCATTAAGTAAATATAGGGCAAAAAAATTAATGAAAAAGTATCCAGGTGAGAGAATAACCAAATGGGGCAGTTAAGCAAAAGGAAAAGCTACTCATATTTCAATAAAAGCCCTCCACAATCAATAATTAACTTCTGCTGTAAGTAGAAACTGGTTCCACACTGTTGCGTCTACTGCACGTTAATCACACTTTCCAAGCCATGACAGCAGCCCTTCCAAGTGAAATGACACTTTCCAACTGCGATTGCCAAATAAACCCTTCATTACCTGACTGCGAAAATCACAAACATTGTCATTAAGAGACAAAGGACAGTGAGGTTATTATTTTTTTTCCACTTCAGACAACTAGATGCTTCTCGGAATAGAAAACTCAAGCTGAACATTTGTAAGGCGGCTACCCTCTGCCTTTTATCACCTTTCCTATTTGTGGGACAATAATTCACAAACCAATTAATAGACTAGAAGGTAGGTAAAAACTTCCTTTCTGCCCTACCCTAGTTCAGACAGTTAAATTTTTACTTATCTATTTGTAGAGACTAATTTGGGCCACTGTAACCTAGAGAAGAGTAGAAACAAATAGAGTGGAAAGATAACTTCCCTTCCCACTACAAAAGCCAAAAGAAGCAACAAATTTCCTCCAACCAACAGCCCAAACAGGCTTCTGCCCACACTGGGCCAACGAGATAGTCAACTTTGTTCTCTGCTCCTACAGAGACGGCTGCGAAGATTGAGTTAAAGATTGGTGGGAGCAGTACCAAACATCCAGAAACAGTGCAGAGACTCGTGTCAAACCGGGAAGGTGCTGCCCCGATTCCTGTGCGAGATGCTGGCTGTACCTCTGTGCCTCACCTAGGCTGGCTCCCCAGCTTCCCTACTGATTCTATGAGCTCTCCAATATTCTTCAATACCTTCCTTTCTCATTTGCTACCAAAAACCCTAGGTGACCCATACAGCAATACAACATACTTTACTTTATCAACAATGGAAATCAGCAAGAGTTTCACCATTGCCAGAGAGAATGTTAAAACTGTAAGAGCCAGTGAATCTGAACACCCAGGTCCCAGCTCTGGCTCAGTCAGTCACTGGCTGAACAACTCGGTCCAGATGACTTAAACCTCCTTGTGTCTGCATGTGTTTTACAAGACAGACCATTTCCCCATGACTGTAGATCTCTAAGAGCCTACAAAGCATGTGGAAGCTTAAACCTGTGTCAAGTAACCAACAGAAAATCCAAATTTGTAACTGCTAAAGAGCACATGTAAGAGTCTGCCTAAATGAGTTTGAACTGCAGTTCTAAGGCACATTAGCTGTATGATGTCAAGGAAAATGGCCCAACTTCTCTGTTTTGGTTTCTTGCCTATAAAGGGAATAATCACAATGGGTAACTCACAACTTGAAAGATTAACTTAACTACTTGAAGTCCTTCAAGTATATCTCACCACACTCAATAAACACAGATGCTAGGATAGAAAGTACAAACAAATTGCCACATCACAGTTCTGGAAGGCTATAGTGCTGTGAAAAATTTACACACAACAGGAAAGAGACTTACCAACATTATTGTGAGTAGAAGACACCAAAGCAAAAAAAAAAAAAAAACAGAGTCCATTTATACTCAATTTATATGAGGTTCAAGAAAAGGCAAAACTAAGATTTATAGTGACAGCATCAAAATAATGATTATTTTGTTGCAGGCTGGGTTGGCATTCTGCAGACAGAAGTGCTTTCTGCAGAACCAGAAATGTTCTGTATGTATACAAAATTCTGTCAAGCAGTACATTTAAGGTTTATGTATATATTCATAAAATATGCATATATATGTGAAATACTTCATAAAAAAGATAAAATGAAACATTTTTCATGTTGTGATGATAAGGAGGAAGGTCTTGCTGATAATGGAAAAATAAAATTTCCCTTCATGAAAAAAGATTAACAGTGTCTGATTTCCACCACTAGGAAAACATACTTTTCTTGGTCAAGGCTTAGAGCGTGCTGGCTCATAACAGGAAGAAAGGAGGCGGGAAGGAGAGATGACACCATGACTCCCCCACGGCCTCAGTCACTTGTATCACCTACGGAACACTCAGGCAATGTAACTCCCCTTGCCCAATACTTAGTGTCCACGAGGACTGCAACAGAGGGAGTCTTTCTTGGAGTTCCCTGTTCTACCCAGACAGCTTTGTAACATTAAAAGACAGGATTTTCAAAACACGCTCTAATCCAAAGATGTGATATCTGATATGTGCTTCACAATAATCAGGGAGAAAGAAGCAAGATAACATAGAAAACACAAGATCAGTCACGGGCTTTAAAGGTGAGTTCTAAATACAGGGAGATTCGTTACGCTACTCTTCATTATGGGCTTAAATCTTTACTTAATAGAAAGTTTTAAAAATCAGCTTTGAAATTTACTTGTAAGCATTCTTTTACAAAAATGTTCACTGAGTTCAAAACAAGATTCTTTTAACTCTTAATTCAACAAAGGGGAGAGGGAGAGAGGGAGAGAAGCCTCCCTTCTGGAAAACTCAGTATATTCCAGAAAAGAGAACATAACTAGATAGATGCATCAAATAAAAAAAAATTCTATAGAAAGAAAAGCATGAGAGACAGAGAGAATATGAATGTCCAGCTGCAAAATCAGTGAGCAGGGACAACATTGTCAACTTTGGGTTAAAAATTCAAGCTGTGTAAATCTCACTGTGCATAGCCCTCACTATATCGAAAATTATAGCCCTTGAAAACCTCTGAGGGTAGGTCACATCTACAAAAGGGCATTCACCAGGCCCAGAGCAGCCAGCATGAAAGCAGTTACATAAGCTATTGGGCTGGTCATCCCAAAACCCGCCTGGAAAAGTACTTTTTCCATCAGTATGTCCTGCTACACACTGGGAAAGTAGGCCATTTCTCTTATAGTAATTTGATTTCTTCTTCATTCCACAAAAGTTTATTAAATGCCTATGTACAGAGACACAAAGTAAAACCTAGTCTTTGAGTGTCATCGAGAGAAAGAGGAACCAACAGGTAAGCCATGTACAAAGAGGCATTAACCCATCCTAGGTCAAGATGCAGGGGCAGTGAGAGGAAACTCCTGATTGGATATTTTCAGGATCTACCAAACAAGCAGGAGTGGGTGAGGGCAAAAAGGATGTATCTTGTTGAAGAACTAAAAGCCAATAAATTGGAAACATGACAGCCAGCAGCACAGTTCCAGGATTTATTCACTCCTCTCTGCCAGATCCTTGGATACGGTCCACCAGCTGGAAGTGGGATCCGGTCACTGTGCTTCCTTCCTCCTATACCTGGGCAGTGCATAACTTCAGACCATTTCCTTTTCCTCCCAGGTTGTGCAGTGTTCAACCCATGCCAGCTGGCCAGTGCTATCATTACTGGTTTAGTCTCATTTCTCCATACAGAGACAAGAAAGACCACAGGAAGACACTGCCCAGATGTCTTGCTCTGTTCTATATTATTCACCACTGAAGACCTGAGGACCCAAACCTAAGGACCTCAGTCCTTGCCCTCCATCCCAGCCAAATGTGAGCTGCACCACTGCTGCACATACTGTTGACATTTCTAAAGCCTCCCCCTCAACAGATTTCTTAGAAGAGACCCAAAGTCCATGGTTGGGGGGAATCGTAATTAAATCAGGACTCACTTAAAGACATCACGCTCACACCCTCAATAAAAAGAAAAGTTGTTTTCTTAATTTATTTCATGACCTATGTTTAATTTGCTTATCTTCATTTCTATTCCAGCGCACAGTTTACCAAAGTATCTGCTAAAAAGAATGATTTTTAAGCTTCTCCTGTCTCTCAGAACACATAACCTGAAAGATACAACACGTTTGTGGCTTATCATAAAAGTCTTCAAGGAAAGTACCTCAAAAATAACCTCAATCCTCAAAAGATCAGATTGTATTACAACAGGGTTTCTCAATGCCATCGTTTCCATTTATGGCCTCATCTATAATTCTGTGAAGGGATGTCCTGAATGCGGCATGATGCTGTCCCCCAAAGGTTTGGTGTCTGGTGTGGTGATGTTGAGGTTACAGAACTTTAAGAAGTTGGGGGTTGATGAGGTGATGGGGCTCTAACCTCAGAACAGACTAATGCAGTCTCATGGCAATGGGTCAGGTATGGCAGGAGTGGATTACTTAAGAGGATGCGGTTATATACTAAGAGTGAGCCTTGCCCCTCCTCGGTCTCTTGCTTCCTTGCTTGCACATGTGCCCCTTCTGCAAGTAGTGTTTTGGGTCTTCCAGCCAACAGAATCATAAACCAAATAAATCTCTTACTTTATAAGCTACCTAGCCCAAAGTATTTTGAAATAGCAACATAAAAGAGACAATGTCCGATGGTTAGCAGCATCTCTGGGCTTCAAACACTAGCTGTCATTAGCAGCCCATTTTAATGATGAAGAACGACTCCAAATTTTGCAAAATGTTCTCTGGGGGGCTGAAGTCACCTCCCCATCTTCCTTATGAACCAGTAACCTAGAGCTGCCAAAAGTGACTGAACCTATAAACACAAGAAAGACCGGCAAAAATAATTCTAGATCCCTCTGAATTATGTCTCAAAGGCGCTTCCTTCTTTGCTGTACTTGAAATTCTATTTGATGGTTGGAATTCTCTTTTTAAAATTGATTCACCTGCTTAAAATTCTGTAGGGTGGTGATTTTTGACCTTGGGTGCTTCGTAGTTTCACGGGGGAGCTTTAAAGATGGTAAAACGCTCTGGACCCTCTCTCAGCTATTCTAATTCACTGAGCTGGTGGGAGGACACAAACAATGTTTCTCTCCTAACTTTGCCTACAGATTTCAATGACAACCATTCCTTTGGAATTTGACATCACAGCTGCTGTGCTCAAACTTGAGAGTATATTGTAATTTCCAGGGTAGTTTACTAAAACACACACCTAGGTGGAAGAAATGGGCTTAAGAATTCTCCTTTTTACCAAGTTCTCCAGGTGGCCCCCAGCCACAGTCTGAGAAGCACACTCACCTGCAGGATTAAATGAATTCTAAACATAGCACTTGTCAAATTGAAATGTACAGATAGATCATCTGGGGATCTTGTTACAATGCAGGCTCTGATTTAGGAAGCCTGGGGGAGGCCTGAGGGTCTACATTTCTAATAAGCTCGGGATGAGGCCAAAGCTGCTGACCTGGGTGGGGCTCACCTGCCTAGCAATACTCTAACAGACTCAAGTGACTGCCAGCAATCAGGCTGGTGCTCCAAGTGCCCTCAGGACATCACAAATAGTTTAGCAACAAAAATGATTACATGCTTCAAGTATTACCACTGTTTGCTATGGAAAGAACGTCAGTAAGGAAAGCCCCGCAGTTCATTTGGCCTACCCATCTCTTCAGTTACATTTCTTTAACCCCTCACCCGCTCCACTTTGGCCATTTCAGAATCATTACAGCACGACAAACGTGCACCACAGAATCACTCCCTGGGTCCTTTACCAAGTTGTTCCACTCTCTGCCAAAATTTGTATTCCGTATCACCACCTCAGCAGGAACAGTGCCACTTCCCACTGAGGACAGTCTGTCACAGTTTAAGCTCACCTCAAACTGCAGACATCATGGGAAGACTTTCCTTTCCCTACCTTACCACACACCAAATTCATTATCCTCTCTTTCAGGGTCCTGAACTGCCTCTATCCTAGTACTGCCTTATGAGTTGCCTGCATAATGGACATGTTTGCCTACATAAAGACGTATGTGACATAATCAGAAAATACCTCTGACTTCCATCTTCCACTGTTATTCTAAAATGTACTCAGTGGGGGAAAGTTCTTTCTCCTAGATTGTAAAACAGGAAGAAGACAGTCAAGCCTCTGGTAACAGAAGAGCTGCAAACAGTGCCAACTCAGGAATCAAAAGTATCCAGAGCATCAACATCCAAAGCTCCCATTATTATTTCAAGCTGACATTTTACTCCCCAGGCTTCTTCTCTGTACCTCCCTCTGACCTGCCCGCCACTTCCTGGGCTGTCTCCTTCACATTCCAGTCCCACCAGAGAGGATGCAGAGGATGTACGTAGAAAACAATGGAGGACCAAGGAGAACTGGCTTCATTCTCCTGGCCTGAAGGACACATGCTTAAATCTGGCTTCACTCACCAGCATCCTTTCTTAGATTTTTATTTGGAAACAGGTGCAAATTTTCAGAAAGTCAAGAGAAGTGATAGACGGTGCAGTGTGATATGTATAGTGTGTGGTGACGGAGGGTAAAACCCATGGGTGCTCAAGCACTGAGCTACTTCCTCAGCCCATTTTTGTTTTGAGACAGAGTCTCACTAACTTGCCTAGGCTGGCCATGAAGTTTTGGTCTTCCTGCCTCAGCCTTTTGAGTAGCTGGAATTATAACTATGCACTGTTGTACTTGGCAGAAGTAAAAGTATTTTCACTATTTCATACCTGGAGTCACTTATTTTTAACATTTTACCTATTTGCTTTACCATAAATATTCTCTATGTATGTATTTGTCTGTAAATACTACACATTTGGAATAATTTCCTGAGCCATCTGAGAGCTGCATTATGTCCTTATTTCAGCACCAATTTGATAATAATATATTCTCTGACATGACCACACTTATCAACTTCAACAAACTTAACACTGATGGTATTGCACAGTTCCATTGTCATTTAACCCAATGATATCCTTTCCAGTACTGTCCTCCACTCCAGTTCAGGAGCCAATTTAGGATTAGGACTGTATTTAGCTATAATTTTTCTATAGCTATTCCTTGTGTTTTATGGCTGTGGTGGATTAATTAACAGTCAGCTTGTAACACCCAGCTGAGTGGAATCAGTGTGGTGCTGGGCATGGAAGGCCCACCTGGGCCCAACAGCACAAAAGGAGAACTGGAGAGGAAGAGGGTGTGCTGTTGATCCTCCTGGAGAAGCATGTTACGCCGGCTTTGCTGATATGAACTCAGCTGTTCTCATTGACAGAGGAGCTCGGGTCCTTGCTGTCGCTGAGGATGGCTACAGTTTTCTTTGGAGGAGGTCTCATCCATCCTTTCAGCATTGTTTCTTGGCTCCAGTGTAGATCCCTCAGCCTGCTGGCACAGATTCTTCTGCCCACTGGTGCAGACTTTCTAGCTTCCACTATTGACCTTTGGGTCTTCCCAGTGCAGATCCTTGATACAGACTTGCATGAGACTTTGTCGCAGACTCTAGGCCCCCAGTTGGACTCGTAGAGGACATTGTCATGGGTTGTAGGTCTTCTGTTGGACTTATGCAGGACAGTACCATGGGTTCTAGGCCCTTGGCTGGATTCTTGGGATTGCTAGTGTGTGGACAGATCTCTGGCACTCTTCTGCATTTGACTCTATGAGTGAACATTGTAAGGTATTCTTATAAATTATGTGTCCTGTATTAAACCTTTTTCTGTGTAAATCCTCACTACAACAATGGCCACGACATCTGAAGAATACAGGTCCTTCCCCTCCCCTTTTTTTCCTTTAACAGAATGCTCTTCATCGGGGTTTGATGTTTCCTCTTGGCACAACTCCAGCTGGAACACTCCAGAAGGGATGCTGTGTCCTTCGCAGGGATTCCATCTGAAAACTCACATGGCCATTTGCTCTCACTGGCACTTTAAGAGGGACCTTGGAGATTAGTCTGGCACTGCGAGAATTTCCTCCCAGGGGAGAGACATCTGTTCAGGCAATTTCAGTCAGTTCCTCCTCAACTAAGGATGATCGGCACTCCACCCAGCTTCTCTGTGGTGTGCTCCCTTTCCAGCTAAGAGGATCCCACACCAAGCCCATCCATATGTGATCCATATCTGGCCAGTAGACAAATTACAAATTCCTTGTTTTGGAAAAAGAATGCCAATGTAGGAGAACAGAAATATTCCTCTACTCTGCTCATCAACATGGCTAGACAATCTCCTCTCCCCCTATACATTCTCTTAGACACTCCCAACCTTCTCTATGTAGAGGAGATATAAGAAATCTCCAAGTAATGTACCTGGAATATTTTTCTCAGTAATGTCTTTTTTTTAATATTTTTAAATTTAAAAATGACAAAAAAGAATTAAAATGGTACAGAATTTCAAAATAAAATATTAGTAAATTAACACTAGTTAATATATTGAACATTGTTATCTTCAAAGTAGTTTACAAATTCTTTGTCTCAGCTTCAAAAAAGCATCATCTTTTGTGTCTCAGCCAAACCTCCAGGTTCCACCCCAATTACCTCACCTCCCTCTCATCTGTGCAACTCTGTGAAAGCCTGCAAGCACAGGTCCCATGTCTCACTCATCACTGTTTATAAAGGCCCAGCCAGCACAGCCTTCAAAGACCTATAAGACAGATGTACACCTCCCACTCAAAACAGCCTCAGACACATTCAAATATTCATTCACAAAGCCAACCTTGCGGAGCCAGGCACAGTGGCACACTCCAACAATGCCAACACTGAGGGAAGCTGAGGCAAGAAGATTCCAAGTTTGAGTCCTGCCTGTTAATTCAGCAAGACTGTGTCTGAAAATGGGGGGGGCAGTCTGATATCCTCCCCCTTCACCTCTCTTTACTTGCTTTTGAATCAAACACTGATGTTTTATTATTTTATTTTACATGCCTCCATTGTTTTATTTGCATGTGGTAGGTGATCAGTAAAGCTGAACATTCTACATGTAACCATTTCTTGAGATTTCATTTGTGCCCTACAAAACTCAGGGTATGATTTGACATTTTTCAGAAAATTCAGAGTTGCTACAACCATGACACCTTTCAAATTCAGAATATTTACATTATTCTTCCAAATCCTATGCCAAATCCTATGTCATTTGCCCTTTATCCCCTCCCCTCAGATCCTAGCAATTAGAAATCTATTTTCTGTCTCTGCAGATTCTAAGCATATCACAAAAAATGGAATCATAAAATATGGAGTTTTCTGCGGCAGGCTTTTTCTACTGAGCACAATGTTTGTAAGGTTTATCTATGTTGTAGCCTATATCAGAATTTCATTCTCTTTATGGCTAAATAATATTCTATCATGGCGTCAAACTGAATTTTGATTATTGATTTATCAGTTTACATTCATTTTTCCACTTTTAAGCTATTACTAATATCCAGGTACAATTTTTTATGTAGACATATATTGTATTGTTCCTTCCAGAGTGAAATCGCTAGATCATATGATTATTCTGTGGTTGACCTTCTGAAGAAAATTCCATCTGTTTTACAAAGTTTTGCCTCATTTTACCATCATACCTACAATGTATGAGAGTTATAATTTCTCCATATTATCATCAACACTTACAGTTGTGTTTTTCCCTATAGCCACTTTAGGGATATCTTGTTATTTTTTATTTGCATTTCCCTAATTTCAAATTAAACTAAACACCTTTTTGTGTGCTTATTGTCTAGTTGCATAACATCTTTGGAAAAATATCTATTCAAATCTTTTCCCCATGTTTAAGTTGTATTGTCTTTTTTAATGTTGAACTATGAAAATTCTATTTTCTGAATAGTAGCTCCTTATCCAAAAAGAAATGACATAAAATACTGTATTTTCTCCCTTTTGTGAACTGAGTTTTAACTTTCTTGATTGTATCCTTTGAATCATAAAAATTTTTAATTTTGATAATGTCCAATTTATCTAATTTTTGTTTTGCTACTTATGTTTTTGGTGTCAAATTTACTAGTCACCACCTAATTCAGAATCATGAAGATTTAACCCTGTATTTTCTGCTGTGAGTCTTATAGTTTTAGCTCTTATATTTAGACACTGATCCATTTTTAAGTGTGAGGTATGTGTCCAACTTCTTTTTTCTGTATGTGGAAATCTAGTCATCCTAGTACCACTGCATTTGTTTTGGCACCTACCTAAAAAATCAACTGAACTTGAATTATGGGTTTCATTTCCCTTTACCTCTAACAGATGATTAACACCCAACCAACCCACTCAACACTCACCTACTACCAACAAAAGAAATATGGTGGACCCTTGAGTTATGACCGGTCTAACATGAATCACCTGGGTCATGACCAGAATTCTAATTTTAACTTACAACCAAAGTCCTGAATTATGTCCTGAATGCTGGCCACTTGTGCTTCCAGTTAGTCTCAGACACAGATTTAACTCTTAAAAGAGTTCCGGAAGGAACATTACAACATCCTTTCCTGTATGGGATTAACTGAGAAATCCTGGACGAATGTCTCTCTATGGACACTGAGATCTGCTTGTATACAGGAAAGAGACTTTAAGGGCTGTGTAGAGAAGCCTGAACCTTTAATTAACAACTTGAGTTAAACCAGCCCTTGAGAATAAATTGAGTTTATAAGTCAAGGGTTACTTTCTCTATTTTTTAAAAAAGTTATAGGGCTGGGGATGTAATTCAGTGTGTTGGTGTACACATATACGTGCACGTGCGCGCGCACACACACACACAGAGCTAAGAAAGCCTATAAATATAATTAAAGACATTTGAAAATGTAAAAATAGCACAATTTCTCTAAAAGTTAAATAAACATAGCATATAACAACAAAAGCACCATAATGCACTGAAATGTGTAAGAATGTAAGATGGTATATAACATGGCTCTGAAAACCTAGTCTTTAAGCAAAAAGAAAGTGTCTTCAGAGTTGGTCTTATGGATACGTAAGACAGTGTTATATAATATTGCTGGAGCACTATTCTTACTGTCCTCAACTTTTTAGGCAATGGCTATGGTACTACTGATGGTTATCTTTGACCAAATTCACATTCAGAAATAAATACAACTCACCAGATTAAATTAACTTCACCCAGAACCATGAGATCATGCTGTGGTTTTATGTGCCATACCACTAAATCAAGAAATTAAGTACTGCTCATATTTCTATTTCTCTATTCCTGAGTTGTGAGTGCAAGTGATATTCTATGGGACTCACCATGAGAAAACAAATCAATTTTAGAGGGACAGCCACATAAGAAATTCACAGTCTTGATGTTCTTCCAAGGAATGTGTCTACCGTCATTAACTTGAAAATTCCCAGGATACCACACTTCACACCATAATCTCCACACTGTAATTCCTAAACAGCCCACAGACTATCATTTTACATAGACGACTCATAAGCAAATATATCTATATATCAAATGCCAGGAAAATGTTCTCTATTTAGAAGCTAAAAACTAAAGCTATTTAAACTCTCCTTTTAAAGACACAAAAACGGAAAGATCCAAAGAGACAGTATTCTCCTTCAACTCTGGCCTATGGGCCCTCAAAAAGGCTCTCCATGCTCACCAACAAGGCCACTGTAACAGATGGAAAGTCCCCTCCAAAACTCCTATGGAAATTTGCACTTGCAAGGGTATAAAGAGGTAGACCCTTCAAAACAAGGAATAAAATAGGCTGAGGATATAGCTCAGTGCAAAGCTGCTGAGCTCAATCTCCAGCACTACAAAGAAAAAGAAATGGAACTTTTAAGAGGTAATGAGGTCATAAGAGCTCTACATCTTCATTAATGGATGAATGTCACTATCTCTGAACCAAGTTCCTGTTTGAAAGGATGAATTTAGCCCTAAATTGCCTGTCTCATGTGCATTTGCTTGCCCTTCTGCTAAATTATGATTCATTTTGTTAGTCAGTTTTCTATTACTACCACAAATACCTGAAACAATCAACTTGTAAAGATAAAAGGTTTATTTTGACTCAGTTTTAGAGATTTTAGTCCATGATTGGTTGGTCCCATAACTTATGAGCCTATAGTGAACTAGTAAACCATATGAGATTGCAGTGCAGATGAAAACTGTTCATCTCATGGCCAGGAATGAAAAAACAAAATAGACAGGAAAAGACCAGGGTCCCACAATCCACTTTGAGGACATATTCCCAGACAAGAAGACCTCCCACTAAACCACACTTAAAAATTTCTACCACCTCCCAATAGTACAAGCTGGGAACTAAGACTTTAATATACAAGCTTTACAGAATATTCCAGATTTAAACTATAGCTAACAGCCAGCACCCAAAACAAAACCTTACATTTAGTATCTCTTTAAAATCACAGAATTACTCTAAGACCGTAGAAACCAACAATGCTGATTTTAACCCACAGGAGAACATGAGGAATATACATAATAAATAGCTGTGCAGACTAAAACCCAGAAGCCATATGTCCAAAATTGAGCTATACAACACAACAGTGAACTGCAGTTATTTTTTAAAAGACACTGGATTATTGGTACACATAACATGAATGAATCTTACACAAAACAAAGTACACGGTGTACTGCTCCACCAACATAAAAACTCTAGGAAATGCAAAATCTCTACAGTGAGGAAACAGATTGGAGCAAGGGCAGAAACAAGGAAAGTGGAGTGCCAAGGGGCAGGAAGGTTACTACAGGGAATGATGAAGATTTTCATTATCTAGTTTGTGGTGAGTTTCACACATGGATACATACAGCAAAACTTTTCAAACTGTACATTAGGTAAGTGTGAGGTGTATATACGTCAAATATACCTTAAGAAAGCTATCAAAACACACATGCAGTATATTCATTGTACTGCAATGGATACAGTGCTATATAACCCTGACGCTGTCTACCCAAGACTGATGCAGTAGAGAGTAGATCTGTGCCATGCTAGCACAGGGAAGTGAAGGTCAAGATCACACAGCAAAAACGTCACCAGTGTGTGAATGGGGGAGCACCTCAACTAATTATCTTCATTTAATAATTTTCATATTTAGAGTTCATTACTTCTCTTGTTCCTGGTTTTAATGAATAAAGCACATTACAACCTCCATTGCCTAAAACAGTACTTAAGAAATTAAAGGTGAGGCGCTGGGAATTTAGCTCAGCTGTGCAAGTGACTGGGATGTGCAAGGTTGTGAGTTCGATCCCTGGTACCAAACAAAAAAAAAGGAAGGGAACTGCGGAGTTCTTGCCACCTTAAAAGGGGAAAGATGCCAGTTTCCAACAAGTGTTGCCATCTAGGAATGCTAACCCGACGCGGCCAGATCTCAACTTTCCCCCCAAGAAAATGCCATAAATTTGTTATTTCTTTTATGGAAACTATCCCAAAGTTTAAGAGTAAACCAACTAACTCAGTTTTTAAAACACTGGACTGATTTGAGAAAAAAAAATAGTGTGAATAAGCATCCCTGATTTGCAACAGCAGACAATGAGACGGACACAGGCTGCGGTTCAAACCATCTCCATCCCTCCTACCTCTGTGACCTAAGGCAACATGTCAGCCTGCTTCAACCCAATGTGGTCAACTGCAAAATGGGCCCAACACTGTAGGACGCACATCTGAGAAAGATGTAACGCTTCACACAAAGGAAATCCTCAGTAAACATCAGTATTATTCTCCAAATGACAGCGTTTCATTTCAATAGCTTTTTTTACCCTAAAAAAAAAAAATAGCTGATGGTAAAAAAGAAAGCACCTTATTAGTGCTGAGCCTGTGCACTGTACACCACACCTAGAATCTGACCTTTAGTTTTGGAAACAATAGGAGAGATAAACAGGGTATATGGCTTAGAGAGGTATCAAAATGCCTAGGGAAGTTGACAACATTCTGAAATGAAAGAGAGGAGCAAGGAGGTTAAGAAATGCGCAAGACTGTGCCTGAATAGAAGTACCCCAAATCCACAGTCTAAATTTTAGGTATGATTAAAAAAAGAGTCAGCATCTCCCAAGAATCAGTCATGCTGGGACTTGGGGGACCAACCAAGAAATCAACCAGCCAGCCTCCCAGGTAAGCTGCACAATCCATGCACATTCAAGGGAGAGAAAAGACAGCACCTCCTGTGAGCCTACCAGAGCGCAGGCTGAGATTCAAACACTGTCCACACCACGACCACCACCCACTCACCCCCACTCCCATCGCCTTCACTACTCCCATCCCCACCCCAGCTAGCAATCTGAGGGTTATGAGGACAGCCTGAGTTGATAGCAACTAAGGTACATAAAGCAACACAATGGTTGTATTGTCTGGTTGATTATGCAGGCCAGGGGTCAGCAGTCAGCATTTCTTGGGAGGATGACAACATGCAATACAGCAAACATGGGGATTTCCTTCTATCTTGTCTTTGAAGGTAAATATTGTTTTCACTGTTTTGCTTTGTTCTAATTAATTGTTTTGCTTTATTCAATATTCTGTTTTGACTGGTTTTATAGTGTATCGTTTTTGGTTTGATTTTGCTATACCTGCTGGAATGAACAACTACTGTGAAGATAACAGGATATACTGTGGTAGCTATTACTATTTTCCTGGTATCCTGCTTTGAAGTTCTGTACCAATTTAGCTGCATTGTTCTGATTGGCTTTGTTCTGTCTTGCTTTGTTGGCTCTTACTATCTTTAAAATAAAAAAAAAATAAATAAATTTTAGGAACGATTCTGAAAAATGCCATCTGCACAAACTAACGACAATTTCTGCACTGGAAGATTCTGTAAAGATCTTTACGAGAACTCATCTACTTCATGAGCATCTTAAATATAGACGTAATAACTGAGTTTCATACAACTGTTGTATTTTTTTGGTGTGTATGTGGTGCTAGGGATCAATCCCAGATCCTCATACATGCATGGTGAGTACTCTACCACTGAGCTACAGCCCTAGTCCCTCTATCTTGTTTCCATTCCCTTGTCGTACCAGAGTGTCCTAAAACACTCCCAGAGAAGCAGGTATGGAAAACACCTGCTTGGTGCACTCAAAAATCACATTTCCTAGTGGGAGAGATTTTACTGCCATACGATGCATGAAAGGTTCTTCCCCTAGTATAAATTACCATACAATTATGGTGGTGGTCTAACGTGGCAGAAGGCCAAAGCGGGGAACACTTACCACTTCCTGCTTCTTCTTCTAATTGCAACTCCCCTTCCAGTTTGCACACACAGAGGATTTCAATCGGTTCCTCACACATCATCAATATCTACCCCATGTGCCACTTCTGATGAGAGGTCATATAACCCTTTGCCTCTCTGTATCTGGTCGAAGAACACAGCCCAACTCCACGGGTTGTGTGCTCCTTTCCACATCCTCAACTCAATAAACCTCTTCGTTTTGTACTTTTTACTTCTCTATTGCGCCAGAATAATTCTAACAATACATGTATAAGAAACATAATGACAGGCTACAGAAGAAGGGCCTGTTTTTTTGCAAACAGGGCAGTGAAAAAGACAGCATACATTATGCCTTCCCATTCAGAGCCATGCAAGGCTATAAAGACCTTGGATACGTACAGAAAACCCATGTCTCTTGCCAATCAAAAAGGCACAGGTAAAGAAGACTCAATAGGAAATCTGTCAAAGTCAAACAGAATTCAAGCGTGGCTTATCAACCAGGCTCTCTCAGCCTGTGTCTCTAATACTATCTATCTCCCTATGTACGGATTTCTACAGATGACTGAAAAAAACAGCACACGGATGAACACAAATGAGAAGACTACAGTGAACGTGCACTTTGGACCCTCACTAGATAGGCAGAAATGGTCTGCTGAGTTAGGAAGGAGCCTGCACTGAAAATCAGCTCAGTAGGATCACAGATCACAAGGTGTTTCCAGATAAAAATCAACTGCTTTACCTCTAGCCAAACCAGGTCTCTAACATACTCTCTCTCTCCCTCTCTCCTTTCCTCCCTGCTTCTTTCCTCTCCTCTCCCTCTCCTATAGTTGTACTCATCTCTCTGATGTCTAGAATGGCCCTGCTACAAATTGGATCTTGAATGGTCCCCAGAGGCCCAAGTGTTACCACTGCCTAGCCTCACACCCAATGATCCCAACTGACTACTGGTGGAAACCTTCAAAACTGTAGCCAAGGCTGGGGATTTAGCTCAGTGGCTTAAGCGCCTGCCTGGCAAGCGTGAGGTCGTGAGTTCAATCCCCGGTACCAAAAAAAAAAAAAAAAAAAAAAAAAAAACTGTAGCCAAAATAAACCTTTTTGTAAGTTGTCCCAGGTATCTTGTTATAGTGATGGGAAGCTGCCTAACACACACACCCTTTTGTAAACACCATTACCTTCATAATAAAAGTCAGATGCCCCTCTCTCAGTGACGCCAGCTAGAATTTTTGTCTCCAAGGTGGGAATTTCTGCAGCACTTTTCTTCTCCCTCTACGACACTTCTTAGAAACAGCTCTGGAGTACTGTGCAACTTCTCTACTACATTATGAGCAGCAGAGGGGCTCAAATGATATCTTCAGCACCTACCTATACCCCAAGTACCGCAAAACCTTTCTTGTTGCTTTGCACAGACACACTGCTAAACTAACAGTAACTTCATCTAAAAAAAATTATCTCAAGGAAAATGTGCTGGCTGGTAGACTTCAGTCCAGTTGACAAAGAAGGTTCTGTCTGGTCTGGTTGATGTTTTAAACAGACTGGCCACTGTTTAGAAAGTAGGTAATTTCACACTAAAATTTAACTCTATAGCTTTTCATTTAAAAATCAAACAAGCAAAACAAACCAAGATTTGGCAAACCAAGATTTGGGTTCATATTCCTGGCCATCCACTTACTTTCTCATTGGCCACAGTCCCCTGTAAGTTACCATATTGTCTTAATGCTCAATGGTCCTAAATTACACTTGCTAAGTAGAGGTAAGTAACAAAGCCCCAATGACAAATCAACACACTGATAAAATCAGCTTCTAAAAGACTGCCTAAGTTTTATTTACCCAGAGAAACAACACAAAGTCAATGTGTTTTAATGTGAATTATAACCACGTTCCTATTCCCCAGAGTAAGTTCTGTACTGCACTACGTAACCAACCCAATGGGTTTAAACACTGACCAGGTATACAAATGAAAGATGCTTGTGGGAACATCAAAAGCTGAAGAGTATTTCTGATCAGAAAAAGCTGCCTGAGACTGTAGGGGGACAGAGAGGTGTCCATGGATTAGAATTTAAAAGACTCTAGCAAAGATGTCATTTAACCTACACAATCCCCAACTAGAAGGTGACAGTTTACACCTGTATTACAATACAGTCTGGTTCAGTGGACTGATAGCCCATCTGCGGCCAATTGCTAAGCCCTTCAGAACATAAATCCCGTGTTTCCAACCTGACCCCTATAAACAAGGGATCAGCAAAGCATAATCACCATTGTACAGGAATAACATCATTATTTCAATCTGCTTTTAAGTCTAAGATTTGAAATCAAACAGGACACAAACCTTATTAAAAGCTAATACTTCAGAAGCAGAAGAGGTAAAGTATGAAGGGTTTATCTGTGTACAGACTTGACTTTCAACTATAAAGGCAGATCTTGTACAATATACTCTTTTCTCAATTCTTGCTCAATAAAGAAAATTTTATTGTAGAGATTTAGCTGAGATACAGATACCAATTTCAATCTGGTAAGCTTTCTGAAATGCAGAGAACTTTTTAGAGCAGTATGTCTGTAACTTGGCCTTATCATGTTTTGTAAATGCTGCTGGTATTCACAATGAAGCCCTCATTAATCAGGGACTGTGGATTTAGTTTCCAGTTTCACTTCTGTCACTTGGAAGTAGGGAGCAGCAAGACAGAAAGCACCCAGACAAATTCCAAAGAAAAACAAACATGTAACATAGTTCTTCATTTATGATGTTGGAGTATACCTAGCCTCTCTAGTATAAGAATATTCAATGACCAAAATGCTCAAGAGTCAGCTGCCTTTTCAGATCTCATCTTCCCCAAGCTTGGCAGCATCCGATACTCTCCATCACCCACCCTATGAAGCACTCACTTCCCCTGCAATTACCATACTCCCACTCTCTCTTTCACTGTTCCTTCTTAGGCATCTTCTCTACCTCTTCTTTCTCTGCTCTTAGAACATCCCTAAGCCAATGTCCCTGGTTCCTCATGTATGAAGTGGCCAAAACTAACTATACTGTAACCAGGTACCATGATGAGAATTTTATTATAATGTCTGCCTTAACAAGTCCTCCTATCTACCCACTGACCTAGACCCCCTGATTATCACCAGTTTAACTTTTCAATTAAGAAAACTGAAGATTAGTAACTGGCCCAAGGAATATATCAAGGAAACATAGATGCAAGGGAAGGGTTTTAATACCAAGTCAAATGCAGAACCCATACCCTTAATCATTCTGTTATCCCTCCCTCTCCCCATGTAGGCTTCCAAATTGGTTCAACTTTTACAGAAAAAATATTTGATGCTTACTCAGTGCCTGTTTCCCTTTTCTTCCATACCACTACATAGCTTTGCCATGAAGATGGCAATGGTCAGACTTAAAACAAAACAAAATAAAACACACAATACATTTCCCAGCTTATTGTGCAAATATCAATGGCAAGATGGCGGGAGGTGGGGCTTATGCCCAAGGGTTGTGAAGGAGGCACTCTCAGTAGACATGTGCATCCTTTTATCCTTCCCTTTTCCCTGTTTCTGGGACTGAAACATCATGACCAGGGCTAGAGTGACTATCTTATGACAAAGATACAATGTGAGCACAGGCACACTAATTATAGGAGAGTAGAAAGATATAGGGGCCCAACTCTTATTAACCATATAGCCATACTAGATTTGGATTTCTAAAATAAAAATGAACCTCTATTTTGGCTCATGTCCCCCAGAAGAGAATCTTGGGAGAAAATCATACAAGTGACTTAAGGAAGCCCTCCCAGGATAAACCTGTAAGGGAGCAAAGAAAGACAAAGTACATATACACAAAGTTAAAGTATGAGTTCAGCCTGATCTAATGAGGATCTGTAAACTAGAGACTATGCCTCTGCTATCCTGACCTCAGTCTGGGTCACTGGATTTTCAGTCTTTTGTCCTTATTAGCCTCTGGCAAGCGTGTAAAGGGTGAAGACTCCCAAGTACTCTGGGTTGAGTCTCCGGGCAAAATCCTCTGATGATTAACCAAGAGCTTGGCCTACAGGAGTTAAATGTTCCCAAAACCAGGAAGAAACATACAGGTTCCCAGGTAATCCAAGCAGAGCACCAACAATATCCACGATAACATCATGACGGAGACTAAGATGGTGGAACAGTAAGCAGCAAAAAGTAGACTCTTAGAGAGTTGCCATCCAATGCTGCAATACAGCACCCCACAACATCAGAATACACATTCTTCTCAGCTGCACATGGGATGTTCTCCAAACAGATCATATACAGGCTCATAGAACATGCTTAAGTAAATGTGAAGGAATTGAAATTATCCCATGTATACTATCAGAACACAGTGCAATGAAATTGGAAATCCATGGCAAAAGAAACCACATGAACTTCATAAACACATGGAAATTAATTAGCACCCTACTGAACAACCAATGGATCACAGACGACATTAAAGAAGAAATTAGACAATTTTTACAGTTGAATGATTATGACAATATAGCATACCGGAACTTATGAGACACAATGAAAGCAGTCTTAAGGCGGAAATTTATAGCAGTGAATACCCATATCAGGAAAACACAGCAAGTGCATATAAACAACTTAATGGTGAGCCTCAAACTTCTAGAAAAAGAAGAGCAGGCTGAGCCAAAAGCTCATACAAGGGAGGAAATTATAAAGATCAGAGCACAAATTAATGTACTGGAGACTAAAAACAATAATAAAGCATCAATGAATCAGAGAATTGCTTCTTTGAACAATTAAATAAAATTGACAAACCCTTAGCCAACCTTATCAAAAAAAGGTAAGAAAAGACTCAAATCGATACAATTAAGAATGAAAAGGGTGAAATCACAAATGACCCTGCATGGAGTATTGTTTTCTATCCTTTGACTTTCAGTATATGAATTTTTTTTTAAATAAATGTGTTTCTTGTATGCAGCATATTGTTGGATCTTGCTTCTTGATCCATTCTGCCAGTCTGTGTCTTTTGACCCAATATCAATAAATGAAATAGAAGATGTAACTATAAAAAACTATCAACAAAGAAAAGCCCAGGTCGTATGGATTCACTGCTGAATTCTACAAGAAATTTAACGAAGACCTAAAACCATTACTCAAACTCTTTTTAATGAAATTGAAAAGGAAGCAATACTCCCAGATTCATTCCTGGAAGCAAGTATTCGCCTGATACCAAAACCAGAGAAAGATCCAACCAAAAAGAAGAACTACAGGCCAGGCTCACTAATGAGCATAAATGCAACAATCCTCAGTAACATACCAGCAAACAGAATGCAACAAATTGTCAAGAAGATTACATACCAGAATCAAGTGGGATTTACCCCAGGAATGCAGGGATAGTTCATCATACATAAATCTATAAATGCAATATACCATATTAACAGAGGCAGGGACAAAAATCATATGATCATCTCAATAGATGCAGAAAAAGCTTTAGACAAGTCCAGCATCCATTCATGATAAAAAAAAAAGCCTACAGAAAATTGAAATAAATGTCTTTTTCTCAATCTGATAAAAGCTGTCTATGACAAACAAATAGCCAACATAATTCTAAATGGACAAAAACTCAAAACAGCTCAAAAATCAGGGACAAGACAAATGATGTCTACTGTCTCCACTATTATTCAACATAATTCTGGCAATTTTAGGTGGAGCAATAAGAAATAAAAGCATGGTACTGGCAAAAACAAAACAATGAAAAAAAAACCCCAAAGATCAATAGAACAGATTAAAAGATGCAGAAACAACTCTAGACACACTCAGCCACCTTATCTTTGACAGAGGTACCAAACACATTCACTGGAAGAAAGACAGCCTCTTTAATAAATGAGCCGGAAAAACTAGACCCATATCTTTTACCCCATACTAAGCTAAAATCAGAACGGATTCAAGATCTTAATATTAAAACAGAAGCATTAAATCTGCTGGAAGATAGAGTAGGTAAAAGTCCTGAAGACATTGATGGCAAAGACTTTATGAACAAAACCTCTACTGCAAAGAGAGTATCACAAAGAATCAACAACTAGGATCTCATCCTATTGGAATGCTTTCAAACAGCAAGAGAAACCACCAACAGAGTGAAGAGATAACACACAGTGTGGGAGAAAATGTTTATCAGCTATACGTCAGACAAAGGATTATTATCAAGAAAATAAAAAGGACTAAAAAAAAAAAATCAGTCCTCCCAGATTTAACCCAGTTCAAAAATGGCATCTGATTTGAATACAAGCTTCTCAGATGAAGAAATACAAATGGCAAATAAGTATGTTTTAAAAATGTTCAACATCATTGGTCATTCAAATTATGCAAATTAAAATAACACTGAGATCCCATCCTACCCCCGAAAGAATGGCTCTTATCAAGAAATCAAACAATAACAAATGCTGGAGGAGCTGTGGGGAAAAAGGAACCCTTCTCTACTGTGGGTAGGAGTGTAGACTGGTGCAGTCACTGTGGAAATCAGTATGGAGATTCCCAAAAAACTGGGAGTAGAGGTCCCATTCAACCAAGCTATTCCCCTTCTGAGTTTCCTCCCCAAAGAATTAAAAACATCATATCACAGAAATATATGAGCACCCATGTTTATAGCAGCACAATTTGTAATATCTAGATCTTGGAAACAACCTGAATGTACATCCACCGAGGAAAGGATAAAAAAGACGTGGTATTTTTACACAACGGCACTACAACTCACTCATAAAGAAGGATAAACTAGAGAGTTCTATAGGTAAATGGATGCAACTTTAGGCCATACTCATAAGGGAAATAAGTCAGACACACGGGTAAACATCCTATTGTATCAGTAGTGTGAGAAGCTGAAAGAAACAACATGTATATGTATATGTATATGTATATAAAAATAGTCATGATATTTATACTACTGACTTCTCTGAATTCATTGAAGAGATTTGTTCAGACAATTGAATGCAGATGTCTCATACTCTGGTTGAAAGACCTGGGGATGACAATGTGCAATGTATGTACCACTGTTGCCTCTGACTGACGTAGTCTGACATTTTGTTTTACTTCTTTTCTCTCTGAAATAAAAAGGATTTTTAAAAATCTGTCTTATGATTTTTATTTCCATCACAGGCAGCCAGATGTAATCCTCAGCAATGCCATTTCTTGGCTGCAGACATTTGCATCTGTATCTATAACCTCTCTCCTGAACACTGGGCCAAAACTTAAGTGCCTGGTATATATCTTCACATTTCTTCAGGCCACAAGTGGCTCTTTCAAGTATCTAGGTGGCTGATATATGCCTCATGGCCATGGCAATATAAACCAGTGTACATGTCCCCATTCCAAATTTATTTCTTCCGTGAACCATCTGCTTTAATCAATGGTACATCTACTTCCATCAAGTCAGGAAAGAGAGATTAAATTGTCCTCAACTTTTCTCTCCCTCTCATCTTCCAAAGCCATAAACAAATCTAATATAGTCTACTTCTACAGCTACTCCAATCTTTCCTGCTGTCTAAGTGTATGTTCAAGTCCTACCACCTCCAAAAAGGGATTTTCTTTTAGCCTCCCGGGCTCCAACCTCTCAGCTGACTACCAAAGTTGGCTTTGTGAAATACTTTTTGATCATGTACTTCTCTTCCTAGAAATTTTCACAGGTTCTTACTGCTAAGAAGAAATACTTGAGCACCAAAAACTAACACTCAAGGTGATGGAGCCTCAATCTGCATCTCCAGTTTTCATGTCCCTTATCTTCCATATCTTTAACAATATGTATTATACTTTCTTTTACATAGCTCTCGCTTGACATATTATATATATCTATTTACTATTTATTTTATCAAGCTTTATAATAAAACTAAAATAAAATGTAGTTGCCCTTTGTCTTTTATAATGGTCTATATTCCCAAACTGCAGTATCTGATTCACCTTTGTGTTTTCCTAAGGAAGTAGTATCTGAGTTTTACAGATAGTTATTTTTCTGAATCAAAATCAAGGCCATCAGGAAAAAAATCTGTCACCAGTCCTCTTTTTATTATGCTCACCTTTGTAAGCTCAACTCCTAGATAAAATATAAAACATAACCTAGAATCTACTCTTAAATAACTGATGAAAGGTCATCAGCTCTGGTTACTATCCTCTTGGGTCTCACATTGCGCCTCTGGAAACACAGAGAGGGATACAAATGACAGTATCAAGTTTTACAGCTAAAAGTGACTTTGTCTAAGGCTCCTGATTACGAATATAACAGCTAATGAGGAAGGTAAATGACACGTGTAAGTTCATAAAACATGAATAAACACCACACATGGACTTTACGAATAAAACATAAACTATAGGTATTATTAGCAAGGGCCAAATCCACAATCAGAAAAACCAAAGCCTCCTTTAACCCAACACCACATCTTGTCTATCAAAGAATTCATAAAGAAGCACTTGAGCCCCTCCCCAAACACACACACCTAAAGACTGACTTTCAGCACACAGAATGTCCCAAGTTATCAGACCATTGATCACTTTCCAATAGAAGCCATTTGCTCTTACCATGCCCAGTGACAACCAACACTCTACTCTTGTAATACCAGTACTTGGGAAACCAGTCTCCTGCCACTCCAATTCCCACCCCAAAGGTGAGCCTGTGACCCACCCCTGATCCAAGAGGAGTCACATCCACCTATCCTCAGCGCTAACAGCCATGGTCCCAGAACTAGCAGAGTCATTCTATTCCCTCCAGGATGTCAAAAAGCTATGAACTACCAGAGTTGCCAACAATGTTTTGGAGACCATGAAGCAAGGGACTGCCCTGAGAATGTGGCCCACCTGAAGGGAAACAGAGATGAAACATGGAGAGCTCTGATAGCAGACTATAGTGCAGATGACGAAACATCATCACGCCAGCCCATTAGCTCCAGCCACTTACATAAGCCAACAATTTTTGCATGAACTGAGTGGGCTCCCTCAGCTGTCTATACCCTTGAGAATCTTAAGTAATAGGCCACAAAGCAAAAGCAAGAGGAATTGCTTTGTTTAAACAGAAGATATGGTTTCACAGTAGACAAATGACCATATATTTTACATGTAATAAACAAAATTTTATGTAAATATTTACTGTACATTGACCACCGTTACCAATGTGTCGGAGTTAAACATGTGCATCACAGGCCAATTTCTGTTAAACACAACATAAAACAAGGCAGTCAACATGAGTATAGGACTAAATCACACATCTGAAGCATAGCTGCTCAAACGACTTCCTAGCCTTCTCAGCTAGAGCAAGTAGGCAAGGTGATACTTTTTAAAAGCAACATTGAGGCAGTCTCCTGCCCTCACCCAAGTTCTGCTATTGTAACACCGTCATTATTCTCACTGTGTTCTCTTCTAAGCTGAAGAATCCCTCAGAACCTCAGCTCTGAATTAACCTACTGAAGGATGCATCAAGGGTAAAAATCAAAAGCAGGAAGAGCAATCCTCAAAGCATAAAAACTAAAAGTAGTTCTCATACCTAATGGCAAAGCCTTTTCAATTTGCATCCTTAAAATGTCTGGTTATATAATATAGTTATGTCAAATCTGACTGTTAAACTGACACTGCTCTAAAAGAATACTTTTCAAAAAAAAATCAACTAAGTTGAAGTAAGACATCATGTTAAATACACCATCTCTAATTTCAAGCCAGGATAACCTCTGACATTTAACACTGTTTTCAATCTTATTTGCTACAGGTAAGCATAGTGTCTCTTTAAAAAAAAGAAGTCAATTATATGAAAAAGTTTCCCAACCCGAACTGAAAAAGCAAAACCAATTCAAGGCAAAGATCAGTTGATATAAGGTCAATCACATTGCTTTAGGAAAATAATAACATTACCCTGCCATTTTTTAAAGTTGTCCTCTTTATATTCCCACTCTAGTGGGAAACAAGGAAATAATGTTCTTAATTAAAATGCATGATCAGGACCAAAAGTGATACATTTCCTCTGTGCCATAAGAATACACTCAGTGGTAGAGTCAGGAAACCCACGGTATAGTCAATCACTTACTCTAGTCTCATTCATTCATAAATGCTAGTTGAGTATCTCCATTGGGCCACACACTAGTCCAGGTACTAAAAAACGCAGTGGTGGGCAAGACAGGTAAGGTCTCTACCCTGGTGTAGTGTAAATTCTACAGGGGAAGAAAAACAGTATGTACTGGACAAACCACCTGGTACCAGCTTCTACATGGACATCAACCATCATCCTCGTCAAGTAGTAAGAGAGAGACTTCGCCCCTTTTCTAACAACAAAAAGACGGGAATGAAAGAGTTGTGCCCTGGAAAGCTGCAGTGGGAGGCAAGAGCAAGGGGTGGGACCAAACTGTAGTCACTTTTCCCAGTGGTGCAAGAATAGCTCCAATCAGTAACCTGTGTGCTACCTGTGCCCACCCTGGGCACCGCCCTGGTCAGAGGTTATATGTGTGCCCTAACCTGCACATGCGGGTTAGAGAAGGCCAGGCTGTCTGTGGTCATGGACTTCTCTCCACATCCTTGGGAATAAAGGTCTCTTTATCTCATATTTTGCTGTTTCATCGCGCCGAAAATCCTAACAGTAATGGGTGTAATAACTGTTAAGTTTTTTTTAAAAAGGTGGTGAAACAAACAAAACACATGAAGCAGCTAAAGCAATCAAGGTGACATGACAATAGGGTTGGGCAGTCTCTTTGAGATGGTGGCACACATAGAAACATGAAGCAAGTGATGTGGGGAGCCCTGCAGAAGGACAGAGGAAGAAAATTCCAGCAGGAAAAATGGCAAGTACAAAGGCCCTAGGTCAGCTAGGTGCAAGGAACAGGAAACTGGCCAGTATGCTTAGAGCTGATGAGCCAGAAGAGTTGTACGGTGGTCCACTTTGAGAGGCAGGCGGGGGCCAGAGCTTGTGAAATAGCTGTTCTCAATCCTGGGTACACAGCCAGCGATTCTGATCCAGTTCTTCTGTGATGCATCCTAGGGACTAAGTTTTGTTTTGGTTTCTGTGCTTTTCATTCCTCCTAGTAATCTCAACATACAGTCATCTATTAAGAATGGGTTGACATAGGGTCCTGAAGGTCTTTGTTCTATGTGAGGTCAGAGGTTGATTAAGAAAGGGAATGGCAAGGTCTGAAGGCTCCATAAGGACCAGTACTACTCCACACACAATGGAGACAGCTGCAGGCTAATCAGAGTTTAAAGCGAGGAATCCACTGGAGGCCTACAGTGGTCATTCTAGACTACACAGTATCTGCAAACTGCTTGGGTATCTCCTTAAATGGAGGTTAATATTCAACAAACCAAAGGGAAGCTGAGAGTTGCATTCCTAAAAAGCTCCCAGTAATGCCAATGCTGCTGGCTTCACAGATCACAGATCAAGGATTCAAACTACTGTTTCAAATTGTAGATCATGACTGAAACTATGAAATGAAATGAATTAAGTGGATCTGAACTAACATGTTTTTCCCAAAGAATAAACGAATGAAATATTATGGTATACTACAAATAGTAAAGATTAAGTACTACATTATGAAACTTGTTGATATAATTATGACTGCATCATCCAGGTTGCAATGTGAAGTCCATTTCTTGCCATGATGTCCATTAAAGAAGTCTTAAAACATGATCAAAGCTTAAAGCAGGGTGGGGCTGTCACCTGGATGGAAGGAAGTAGGCAGATTGTAAATATCATTGAAGGCCAGGCCAACAGACCTCAGATGGCTAAGACGTAATGTAGACGGATAGAAGAGGAAGGAAACACTACATGATTTATCACCTGAGCAAAAAGTCAACATGCACTGAGATGGGGAAGACAGGATACAGCAGGCCTCGAGCAAGAGAACCTGCCAGTCTAATATGAATTGAAAATGTAAGATGCCTGTTAGTTCCATTCAGAGGAGTCATTTGGGATGTTAGATATAGAGTTTGGCTCCTGATGGGAAGCTATGGAACAGATTTGTTAGTCATCAGCACATTTAACCTCTAGGACAGGATGACATCAGCTAGAGACTGAAAATAAATGAAGAAGCAATGAAGACCAAAGAAAAAGGCCTGGACTAGACCAACATTTAGTGACGAGGAAGAGGTAGTCCAGGGAGACTTACAAGCTACCACCAGGGAGATTCTGGTGAGGTCTACAACATCAACTAAAAGAATTCAGTTGTTGCTTTGAATGTAGGTTTTACAACCCACAGTAATGCTAAAATACTCCCTCAGTGGTGGACTTTCTATAGACACATGTAAAATGTGTACTGATAACATCCTGAAAAGGTTACAGGACAAGCTGGTAACAGTGGCTAATTTTAGGGTCAGGAACAGAACGAAAAGGAGACTTAAACCTTTGTACCAATATCTTAGTGTTTGCTGAGAGACTGTATGAATCCATTTCTTGAGTAACAGAAAAGAGCATTTTTTTTTAAATCTTAAAACTTTTGACAGGCAGTCAGTTCTGGGGATCCCTGGGTAGAGATGCTCAAAGAACCATCAAGCATCAAGGTTAGATTAAGCCAAGTATTTCTGTGCGCTTTGTGACTTCGTATGACTAATTTCATACCAAGGGGTGGGGAGACCAATAGAACCTTTAACAGAGGAGGTTTGGCAGCTGAAATATGCTTAGGGAGAGAATCACCCTACACAGCTTCTATTTTGGATTCCAGCAGGCTATTTAGCAAACGTCAGATGAGAGGTGTTAAAAACCTCTGCACCTAGAAGCTGTCTTAAGACTCCAAGCAGCTTGATTTGCACCTTTCAGTGACAAATATTAGACACTAAGCTACCAATTAACAATGCCTGTCTTTTTAACAAGTTCTTCACAAGTGGAGATGGTTTCGCTTTCCATACCCTGCCCATTTTCTCCTTCTTTTTCAGTTTACCCTGGAGACAATTACCTCCAGAGAGTTGTTCAAAGTCACACATTTCAGCCTCTGAGAGATGCTACTCAGTGAATGGGTTTAAAAGGTAAGGAATACAGTATCATCTGACACTAAGGGTCCAAGGTCCAGCTCCTCAAATGAGAAACATTAACTTTCTAACAGCCTCACAGCCCTGGTGGTTTGTTAGAAACGCAGAGCAGATTAGAGAGATTTCACAACATACATGTTAACAAGATCACTGCATTAGTTTGCCTACGGTTTGAGAAAAACTACCTTAAAGCCAGTCATCATAATCTCTAAGGAAATACAGAAAAATAAAATTTTATTTCCAAACCCTATCTCAACCACAGTAACAGACCCTGAAAATATAATTTTCATCTCCCAAGTGATTCCTAGGAATCAGTGCCTGTTATAATTTATGTCCTGATGTTCCCCCAAAGCCTCATGCAGTCATGGGGGTGGGCTTTTCAGAGGTGGATGAATATAGCGTTTGTGATTGATTCATGGTCCAATGCTGAGATTAAGCGTGTGAGTGCTACACTTGCCCTAAGGCAGATAGCCTGAATATAATATAAGTGACCAAAAGAGGTTTGTCCCTACTCCCCTACCAGTCTTGTTGCTTTTGTTATCTTCTGCCACCATGAATGGCTGCCCCTCTGCCATGCTACCCTGCCTTGGAGCCAGCCAATTATGGACTGAAACTGCTACAAACTGTGAGCTAAATAAACCTTTGCCCCTTTAACTTTGAGCGTCGGAAATTTTGTCTCAGCAATGAGAAAAGTGTGCCTAGATTACCTGCAAATCTGAGACAGACCAGAAAGGCAGATGGACATGTGTATGAAAAAAGCACAATTAAGATAACAAGGGAAAAGAAGGTTTAGAAGACAGAATGGCAACAAAAGAATCCAAAGGGGTAACTTTCTGGCAGAAACAGCAATACCAAAATAACTTGTGTGCACTTAATCTGGGCAGTCCTTGTACCACACACTCCAGAGAACAGTTAATAAGAAAGAAAGCTCTCAAGGCTACTTCCAGCCAATCATGACTGAGAGTGTTAAGGAGGCATGATAGCACAGTTGGCAAGGCCTTCCTAGAGTCAGGCTGCCAGGGTTCACATTTCCAGCTAACTGTTGCTCTGGGCATGTTAATTCTCTGAGCCTGTGTTTCCTCAAGAGTAAAACAAGGACATGACCAGTAGCAGCCTCATGGGTGAAACAGGCCCACAGGGGTAAAGCTTTCAAAACAAAGCAGATACCAAGCAAATATTCAATACCTATCAGCAGCATTAGCATCTGTTATTATTGTGACAAATGATTATATGCACCAGGGCAGATAAGAGTAAGTAAGACCAAAGAACAAACTCCAGTCAAGAGACACTCATCTCCACTACAAAAGAAACTCAAGTAATTAAATCAAAACATTCCTACAAACTCATGGGAACACATAATTGGCTAGTTTTACTTGGTTTACCCAGTATCAATAAACTGGTTGAAGGCATACCTAGCATATTACTTTGAACTTCTGCAAATTTGCTTGTCATTTTATAAACAGGAAACAAAAATACTCAAGCCACATAGGACCAAACTGAGTATCCAGATGACAAAACACTGTCTGAGCAAGAACAACACACAATTAGTGTTCTGGGTGGTGTGTCACACTAGTGTGCCTCTACCTTTTGGGTGGCCGAGTACTTCATTCTAATGACGTGAAGGTCAGGGTCCCTATGGGACTAACATTCAAGGCTGTCCTTCGATTTTCCTGCCTTCTCTCTACCCTAGCAGAATACTGGATGTCACCAATGTGCCTCTTTATTCGCCTCTTGGGATGCCTACAAACACTGGCATCCCTTAACTTTACACAGGCCAAAAGGGAACTATAGGGTAAACAGAAAGAACAGGGAGGCTTTGGCTCAAGCAGGGCCAGAAAAGCAAAATTCAGCCAACACAAAAAAGGATCCACCAACAGGTTCTGGAAAATGAAAGTGAGTTGTAAGTACCAGAGCTTTGAAATTCTCCCACTGAGTGGCAGCCTCCACATTCTGGGAGGGAAAAACATTTCCACCGGGCTTTCCTCCCTCAAAATCCTCAACAAATTCAACTTCCTTCTACAAAATACAGAAACAAACAAACAAATGACTGGTCTCTGAGCAAGGAATTAAGGATTAAACTTAAATCAACTTCATTTCCTCTTCTCCTTTTTCTCAATCCTCACTTCTTATCAGAAAGGACATAACTATCTTTTTGAAGGCCCGTTAACTTCCTTTCTAGACTAAAATGCAAAACAAATACAAGCCTCGAGAAATCAGTCACAAGCTCTCATGTTTAAAACAACACTACATAGATACCCAAGAAAGATGAGTTGTCAGGATTCTAGTGTTCACTGGGTTCAAGAGTAGGGGTAGTGAGGAGGCTGAGAATATGACTTCATAAGTAAAAAGTATGGTAAGAATAAATTTGCCTATAAGTAACATAAAATGTACTTATCGAATAATAAACTGTGAGCTCTACTAAAACTTAGGTGTAACACTATTTATTCCTTAACGGTGTCAGGAAAAAAAAAAGCAGAGAGAATACAGAACCAGAAACAATAATTGGGGGAAAAGTAATCTAGATGACAAGATCCTAGGACAAGCAAAAAGGGTATGCTTATTCCAGACCCCAGACAAAGCCCAAAGTGAGCACCTTTCAGGAGTCCCTGATTTGTAAAGAAAGTTTACACTGGATATACAGATTACAAGTAAACATCCCTTCAGTGAGGAATCCATCATCACGAGTCCTGTATAAAGTAAGAATTCTTAAGGATTCCCCAGGCCTGCAACTGCCCCAGTGGGAAACAGATGCCCTATAACTGTAAGTTAACTCCAGTTCCCAGCTCAGAAGAAGATAGGTGGGAAACAGTCCTTGAAACTGGTGAAACAGCCCTTTCCAGGAATAACGAACCCCATAGCTTTACCAAATAAGGCAAGTGAAAGCTAAAAGCCAAGGAGGAACAGGGTCAAGCTGTATCTTTCCTAAAACTAGCCAGCTGGGTAACAGAAATGTGAATATCCCAACTCTACTAGCTTGGCTTGCATAAGGGAAAGCACCAGGAAACTATAAACAGAAGAAGAGTTTGTCAAGGAGAGGTCTGGGATGCGCTGATCCCAGCCCTTGCAAACAACCTTCAGGAAGCTTCACACCCGCTAAGGAACACACAATACAAACTGGGACAGATCAGGGCTATGATTCCAACTTTTTTTTTTTTTTTGGCAAGTTTTAATCTATGTGGTTTAACAGCATAAAGTTCAGATATAATTAGATGTTATCATAGATGAAATTACACAATGAATCTCTATTTTTCAAAGTGAAAATATTTATAAGGCTAGTTCCATTTAAACAGCTATTGCACTGTAATTTCTGCTTCCAAATTAAGTCCAAATTTCCTGTTTTAGAAAGTCTTCCTTATTTAAAAAAAAAAGTTTTATTTAAAACACTTTTTTCTTCCTCCTGGATGTCACTCGTTCTTTATCTGCTGAGAAAAACTTAAAAAGTGGAGGAAAAAAACAGCCACAGGAAAAGTTGGAGTGTAAAAAAGAACACGTCTCTGTAGGGTTGTGACTTAGATTGTACTACTATCTTCTGCAGATTTTTAGAAGTGCAATCTGCCCATAACTATAGATGTATTACAGCAAAAAAGGCACACATATAGCAGGGAGCAGAAGAACACATTCCACAGATTTTTCCAGGAAGTCTATTACAGCTTTCACTTTCCTTGAGTTGCTTAGGTTTCTAAAAGCAAATCGTCTCACAGAAAAATCCAACAGATGGTAAGGAATGTTTAGAGACATAAAGGGATACATGCAAAGGGTTAAGTAGCTAAGAGAAAATGCACTGCTCAGTCAATCACTAGTGCCTTCCAGAATGTGGGTCCTCTCCATCCACTTCCTTTCCCAGCAACATGGTCACTTATTTGTGCTTTTAGGGTTTTTTTTTTTTAATGTTAAGCTTGGAATTGATATCAGAAATAGAAGCAAAGAGAGGCGCACAAGACTACGTCCCTCTTCACCCACACTGAAGAACAAGCTGAATGCACACTTGCTGGTGGGCGGGGAGAGAAGGAGGCTCTCTATCTTCTCACGGAACATTGAGAATTGGCGACTGGCTCGTCCTGGACATACTCTGATTGAGGGGAAAGTTTTTTCCTATATACGTATGCAGCAGGAGCACGGCCTTCAGACAGTGAATCCCATTTTCCCCATTTCTGTATCCAAAAGCTTATCTCCTAGGCAGAGAGGCAAAGTGGCTACCTAGTAAAAGTAAGAAGCATCAGACCTCTGAGTTCGGAGCCTGTTTTAACACACACGTTTGATTTGATGATACAGTTCTTGGTATTGCAATTCAGTATGGGAACATCGGAGTATTCAGGTCTTATGCGTAGCCCAGTTTAAGAAACAATGCCAGCATTAGGAAATGTGCTGAGCATTAAAAAAAAAAAGGACATAACTTTTTCTTTTGGTGATTCTAACCTATCAGTTTATTTCTTAATACCCTCCCTTGTCCCCACCCCCCAAAAAATCCTAAAACAAAACAGAAAAAGCCTTTCAAAATCTACCCAGGCTGCTTCTTTTAGGGAATTAAAAAAAACTGCCTAATTTAGTTTAAGTTTCTTTAATGATTTATATGTACAAGATAACATTTCAAGCCCACTGGGGCCACCTTAAGGTCCTACCAACACCAGAAAAGCTTTGGAATGACCTAGGAAAGATAATTCAAGCGCACAAATTCTAGCCTGCACAATTCAGTTATAACCAGGACAGAAAACAACATGGTTCCCCCTACAGTCATTTTTGCATCACAGATGATTTCTGAGCACTTGGTTATTTTTAGCACTTCATACAGTGGAGTCTGCACAAAGCAAAAATAGATGTTTGCCTCATATAAAATTTGTAATGGGGTGGGCGTTGCTGCTTGTCCCAGACTTATTTAATATTGAATTGAGATTGTCCCAATATAGATTACCACTACCATCTGAAAACCTCCTAAAAGAGGTTTATATAAGAACATGACAACCCAAAATACATAGAAAAGTCATCAACATATATCATGCTCATCTTGAAACCATGAAGAAGCATCTGCTGGAGTTTTTAACCCTACATCAGAAGCACAGTTTAAGACAGTGGAACACAGCACTGCAGTATCTTAGAGGTTACATTTCACCCATGCGGGCAGTCCTCCTGGAAAAAAAATCTCCAGGGCTTCTTAGTGGAATACGAGTTGCTGTCATTTGACATTGCCCCTCTACTCTGCACTAGACTGCCTCAACAAAAACACTCTCCACGGCAGCTGGACCAGCAGGACTGCTATTAGTGTCTTCCAGTAGGTGCTTGGGAGAATTACTTGAAATTTTTAGCCATATCTGAAATAGGTGCTATATTACATTTCTGAATGTCTGAGTTTGGTGTGTGGAGGGATAGAGACTGGTTTATATCATGCGTCCATGCAGTTATGCACTGTGGTTCATGGCATTCAGAGAGAGTTTAGCTGCACTGGCATCTAACATATTTATAGAAAAATAATGTTTTGAGGTGGGTGCATCTGTTCCTTTTGCCTGCCATTACCCATGCTGGGGGAACCTGCCCAAGGGCCGTACTCCAGCCTCTCTCAGTCCCTTACTCAGTGTCTCTCAGTGACTGTCAGCTCCAGGCCAGTCCCATTCGGCACACAGGATTTCTTCTGACTAGGTCAGCAATGGAAACTGTTGCTGTGAGGACAGGGGAACAAGGACAATTGAGGGGGGGTTAATAAGCCTGTGGACAGCAGGATGAGCTTTAGCAGTGAGCTGCAGAACACAGGCTCAGCCAGCCCCCCAGCCTGCTCCCCTACAACCTCCTTAACACCTGTTCTGCCTGCAAGCAGTGTGAGGAAATTAACTACGCTAACATGAACAATTGCCTCTGGAGTTCTTACAAAATAAATTGAGGGGATCTGTGGGGTTTTCCTATTCTGTCTCCCCTGTGAAAGGGTATTAGGAATAGCTAGATGAGTAAGTTTGAAAAATCACTTGTCTAAACCACTAACCAATCTCTTATTTAACCTGAAACTTAACCTCCCTCTTCATTCCTGAACACTTAAAAATGTTAATATTAAAAAAAAATAATGTTAATATTTCCCCTGAGGAGCACTATGAAACATATCATAGTTTTACAGGCTTAATTTGATTTAAAATTTTTAAATACAGTTATAAGCTAGGCATGATATACATGCCTATTATCCCAACACTCTGGGAGGGTGAGGCAGGAGGGCCACCAATTTAGAGCACAGCCTGGGAAACTTGATGACTTAGAGAGACCTTGCCCCTAAATAAAACAAAAAAGGGCTTGGGATTTAGCTCAAACCCCAGTACCATGCAAAAAATTTTTAAAAAGTTAAAACTAATTATCCAATCTAGATGAAACATGCTTATAATCTGCAGGGACAGAAATATGCTTTAAAAAGCACAGTGAAGAACACAATTTCCCTTAAAGTCTAACTTCATACAGCACTGGAAAGAGTTGAGCATGATGGTGTCATTTTAGAATACCATTTTGCAGTTCTCTCTCATTAAAGTAAAACTCTAGCTCAATACACTATTTAATGAAAACTCTCCTACAGAAAGGACTTAGGTCAGTAACAGGCTTTCTATTTAAAAGGAAACCAGCAAGGATGGACACAATTAACGATCTCTAAGCCAGCAACCAGCAATTTTAGAGCCGTTTCACTTGAAAAGAGAAAATAAACTTCCATGAAGCCAGTTTTTGTTGAAGTTACATAATCATCTATTATAAATTTAATGCCATATACATATATATGCTATACATCTCATTACATATTAAGCTGTTTAATATAGATAGTCAGTACAGTTATTCTCTGTATCCAGAGGTTCTGCATTCATGGATGCAACCTACCATAAACGAAGAATACTTCAGGAAAAAATTACCTGTACAAAACATGTACAAGCTTTTATCACTGTTCCCTAAACTGTAGAGTATAACAACTATTTATATAGCATTTATGTATTGGAAATTATAAATGAACTAGAAATAAAGTATTCAGGAGAATGTATGTAGGATAGATACAAACACTATGCCATTTTATTTTAAGGGACTTGATTCACTGATTCTGGTATCTCTAGGAAGTCCTAGAACAATCTTTTATGAACAATGAGGCATGACTACATGTAAAATCATTTATTGATATTATCAAGGCATTACAACATTATATAATTAATATTTATAAAAATCAACAAATGCATGTCACAGTGGTATATGTGCACCCATGTTCATAGTGGCACAAGTTGTAATAGCTAAATCTTGGAACCAACCAAAATGCCCATCAACCACAGAGTGGATGAAAATGATGTGAGAGTTTCCAAAGATGGCGGACCAGTAGGTAGCAAGAGAGAGATCCTCTCTGAGAGAGACAGCTTAAATGCCAGAATTTAACACCTGGGAGAGACCCAAACAGAGAGAGATGGACTCTCTCAACCCAGGAAGAAACTAAAGTTAAAAAAAACGGTCAAATATGAGGTCCCAGGGCTACTATTAGTGAAGCTAAGATCAGCAAGCACAGCGCCCTCCTCGAGCCGCCTGAATTCCTGCCCGAGAGCAACCTGACCGACCGAACTGTGCCGAAGCGACTGGCTTGAGTGGCCAGAGAGTGGAGCTGAACATGCCTGCATGCGGCTTGCCCAGACCCGGCCCTGCACACAACCCACCCAGAGGCACCGTGAATTTGTGCAGCAGCGGTGAAGTCGGAGGTCTGGGAGCCCAGCAGTTCTCAGGGACCGGCATCAACACGCGGTGAGTGATGGGAAATAAGACCCTCCCACGGGAAAGGGGAAACCCACTGGATGACATGTTGGATTTGGGCAGCACAACCTTAACTCCATAAGGAAGTGGCTTCAGTTGGTTGCTCCCCTCGCTGAGCGGATTGGTGGAATCTGCTTGGATTGGGCCATGCCCCTGGCCGGGACCCAGTGGG
>PVJX010003768.1:0-81712 GCA_004027295.1 Dolichotis patagonum
GGGGAGGGGCCGGCGGCGGGGAAGGAAACTTGTGTCGCAGTAAAGAAGGAGGAGGAGGAGGAGGGGAGGAAACCGAGTCCCACAAGACCCGGCCACTGGGAGAAAGCCTGGGTTCGGGGCTCACCAGCCTCCCCCTCCCCGCCACTGGCGGGGCGCCTGGGAGGCTGAGACCTCGGGGGGTTTCCGGCCCGGTGCCAAGCGCCCGGCAGGGGATTAGTCACCAAGGGCCTGCCCTGTCTGCGGATCTGGTTGCTAGGGCCTCCATCTTGGGGCCGGTGGCCGCGGCGCCCCCGGAAGGGGTTTCCGAGCGGGGCATTCACTTCCGGCCTGGGGCCTGCGGCGGCGGCGGTGGCGGCGGCGGCAGCGGGTCGGTGTAGAAAATGGCGCTGGTGCAGCGGCTCGGGCCTCTCCCCGCGGCGCTGCGGAGGGCTTGAGGCTCGCGAGCCTCATTCACCGCGCCCCACTTGCTCGTGCACTTTACACACATGAGGTGAGCGGTGCGAAAGCGGAGCTTCGCTCCGGGGCGGGAGGACCCTTGGGCGCTGCTGCAGGGCGGGCGGGCGGCGGCGGCGGCGGCGGCGCCGGGCGTCCCCGAGTCCTCGGGCCTCGGCAGGAGGGCGCGGGCTGCGCGGCGAAGGAGGCCGGACAGGCGGCCGAGGCAGGGCGCTGGGCTGCGCGTCGCCCACGCCGCCTGCCCACAGCCCCGGCTGCAGCCCGGTAGCTTTGTGCGCCCGCGTCCGCGGCCCCTCCAGCCCCCTCCCCCCGCCGGACCGACGCGAGCTGTGCCGCAGCACCTCCTTTTTCACGCGCATCTCGTGTATTTTGTTTTTGTTTTTGTTTTGTGTTTCAGAGAATTGGAAGCTAAAGCTACCAAAGACGTAGAAAGAAATCTTAGCAGGTAAGATGGGCGAGCTTTCCATCTCCCGCCCCTTTATAATCGAGCGTTTCCACTCCAGTTCGCCCTTTCTGGGGTTAGAAGTTCCCTGGTGTCATTTTGCTTTTCGCACGCAGGCAGCGAGACATTCGGGAGAAGCGGCCTGAGGGAATATTGGATGGAGGGGTTTGCGGGGGAGATGCGTAATTACGCGTGTGTTTCTGTCTTAAAAAAAAAAAAAAGCAAAAAGCAATTCTTGTAAACTTAGTTAAAGCATTCTCACCCTTTTAGAATTTAATTAGGGGACTTGTGCATTAATTACTATTGTAAATGGTTGCAGGCATTGTGTGACTCATGATTGAGGCGGCCCTTATGGCGGGCTGTCAAACTGTTTTGGCTTCCCCGTTATTACTTTGTAGCTTAAATTGTTGCTTTTATAAAAAGATGCTATGTGTTCGCGTTTTCTTCCCCAACGGATTGTAGGCATTCAGATTCTGTTGCATTGGAAACAGTTTTGCCCTTGAACTTTACCAAGCTTAAACTGCCTGATCCCCCAACTACGGTACATTTCTGTGGTTGGTGTGTGTGTGCTCTTTTTATCAGTTGGTAAAATAATCAAAAATCTATTCCAAATAAGTGGTTATCAGAACTATTGGGCCCGAGTGCTTTTGCATCATAGTTTGAAGTATTGAAAGCATCCCCGCAAGGGCAAATTTTTTGTTGTTGCTTTTAAACGCTGTCTTTGTGGAAATGCTTAGCTCTATTGAGCTATAACTGTTTAAACACCAGGGAGTTGTGCTGTATTTAACAGTTTTTCACGTTCACTTTCTGTCTTAACAGCCTTTTTTTACTCACTTTTTTCTTTTACATCACATTGGGACACTCAGAAACTTCTAGATGTGGACAGCTTTCACTTGGACAGTAAAATAAAATTTCTCCTGTTGGGCTTTCATGTAGGTTAGCTTTGATTATTGTAAATTTTAGGTTTATGTTGAAATTAGTAACACAATTCAGATTATCTGAGTGTTTTTCATATAAAAATCTTTCCAAATTGCTAGCTCGTCAGGTTTCATAAATATTAATCTGTTTAGATGATTGTTAGACTGTTCACTTTACAAAGAATGGGCAACATTGATTTACCCAGGAAGAGATTTTGTGTTAAATAATTATGAGATGATTTTGTAGGGACAGGAGATGTTACAATTTAAAGGAAATTAAGTCTAATATCACATTAAATAAATTGTATGTTTAAGTTTATTGTTAAAAAGTGTCAAAGAAATAGTAAGATATGGAATCAAAGAATTGAGTTACCATGATGTATAATTTCAACAGCAGAAAGGAATTTGGGTGGTCCGTTTGTCCTTCCATTTTTGTTTTGTCAAGTAATTTTGTATGGGTGTATTTCCTGTGAGCCCCCAACCCCACCCCAGGACTCCGTTAAATATTGTTTGTAGTCAAACAGGTGTAATTTTCATATATTATTATAACTGAACAGAACCTGGGGGTCTGCACTTGCCGTGTATTAGAGTTCAAACTCTAGCTTTGCCACTTAAAATATGACCTTGACTCTTGGCAAGTCACTTAACCTCTCTGTGCCTAACCTATAAATTGAGAGGCTTAAGCCAATCAATTGCTAAGGTCTGTTAGGCCCTTTAGATTACATAAAAAGGATTCAAATGCTGTCAGTGCCCGGAGTGTGTGTACAACCTAGTAGGAAGACTGCCACCGCTGCCAAGAATGCGTCTGTTTTACCCACAAGTGCTTTCCCAGAAGTCAAGGGACTGTATTCACTTATTCACTCATTTGCTTGAAAATTTATTGAGCATCTTCTGTATTTCAAACACAAGTCTAAGCACGAAGGAGGGAAAGAATGTAAATTGCTGTTTAAGTTGTATCATTTTTATTTTTATTTTTATTTTTTCAGTGGTGGGGATCAAACCTAGGGCCACACATGCCTGATGCACACTCTCCCACTGAACTGCCTGTCAACCCTTAAATTGTCTCTAACCAAAGGTACAGGTCTGACAGGCATGGTGGTGCACATCTGTTATCCCAGTACTTTGGGAGACTGAAGCAGGAGAATTACAAGTGTGAGTCCAGCCAGAGCAGTTTAGCAAGATACTGTCTCAAAAAATAAAGAGGGCAGAACTTTAGCTTAGTGCAAATGCCCTGGGTTCATCCCTTAGTACCATAGTGGGAAGAAAAGGCATAGTACTATACACTTTGAAAAAATCTGGAATTTGTTTTGAGAAGCAGAACTTACAAATTTTTGTTTAGACGAGAGCTTCTCAACCTAAACACTATTGATTCTTGGGCCCAGCTCACTCATCATCGTGAGGAGTGTCCTGTGAATTGTAGGATGATCGTTGTCTATAAACAGTATTCCTTGTTGGAGTTTGTAACAATCAAAGGTATTTCCAGATACTGTAAAGGTCAGTGGGGATGGGAGATGGGACAGAACCAACTGTGGTTAAGAACCACTGTTCTAGATCTTTGGAAAAGTTTGCAACCTTTTTTTTTTTTTTTTTTTTTTTTGTGCTTTTTGAGACAGGGTCTCCCTATGTGGTTCAGGCTGGCCTTGGGCTCACTTTGTAGCCCAGGCTGGCCTTGAACTTGCAAGGATCAGCCTGCCAAGTGCTGGGATTATAGGAGTGCAACACCACGCCCAGCTTCAGGTTGGTTTTGAATTTGCAAAGATCCTCCTGCCTCAGCTTCCCGAGTGTTGAATTATAGGAGTGAATCACCATGCCTGGTTTGAAATCTTACATGTTGAATTCATTTAAACATCTTTTTACACCCTGGAAACCAACTTATATCTCATTTGGAAGCTTTGGCCTCTAAATGTCAAAGATGTGCTGCCATTCTTCTTTTTCTCTGCTGAGAGATAATTCTTCCCAAGACAGTGTGCCAAATATCCAATGCCAGTTAAACAAAATTGGCTTAAAGAATATATTTAGTTTGCCACCCTAAGTAAGCTCTTTTAACACTCAGTTTTGGGCATTAAAATTGTCACACAATGTCAGTATCATGTGCATTCAAAAGAGAATGCACTCAAAAGAGTATAGAGAGCTATACTAGCCAAAAGTGATCCTCATTGGAATTAAGCTTTATAGAGTTAATCTTGAAAAGCGAAGAAAGGACTTCTTCAATAGCAGAAATAAAGGCACAAAAATACAGTCAAATTATGATACAGTTGAGGGTAGTAGTTTAGTTGGAGTATCATAAGGCATTTGTAACGAACTGGTTGAGGTCAGATGAGACAGGGAAGGTCAGTTTGAGAAGTTTGTGTTTGGAAGTCTTTAAGGATGGGGAGTCATCAACTGACTCTGCGTAGGGTGATGTGGTGGGAGGATCTTCTAGGCAGGGATTGGTGATGAGGTGTATTTTTTTTTTTTTTTTTTTTTTTTTTTTTTTTTGGTACTGGGGATCGAACTCACGACTGCACACTTGCAAGGCAGGCACTTATGCCACTGAGCTAAATCCCCAGCCCGATGAGGTGTATTTCTAGGAAATAACCAGAAATCCAGGAAAAAGTGGTGAAGAATTAAACAGGAACCTGGGATTTGGCAACTGATTAGTTGTGAGAGTGTTCAAAATATATATAGGTTTCTATCTTGAGCGAATGGGAGATTGACCCAGCTTTTGAACAGAGTAAGATGAGAGTGGAAGTTTGTTTAGGAGAGAAGATGATAAATTATATTTTGCAGTTATTACTGTGTAGCCCAGGCTGGCCTTAACCTTGTGGCAGTCCTCCTGCTTAGTTTCCCAAGTGCTGGAATTGCAGGTGTATGCACCACTCCCAACTTGGTCTCATTTATTTCAGAAGTATTTTTGGAGCCAAAAGTCATAGAATCACTGAATATTTAGAGCTGAACCATGACCTTAGGATTAGCCTCTATTGCTATTCCATCTATGGTTGAGACAGATCCAGTAATTTTAAGAATCTCTAATAGAACCAAGATTTACACAGCCTTCAGATTATTATTATTATTATTATTATTATTACTATATATATTTTTTTGGTACCGGCGATCAAACTCAGACCTTGTGCTTCCCAGGCAGGCACTTCTGCCGCTGAGCTAAATCCCTGGCCTAACCTTCAGAGTCTTAACTCTTCTTCTCACTGTGTAGTGAATAAAATAACTGGTTTTTGCCCTTTTCTTCTGAAAAAGTAACAACTGTAGTATAATTTTATGCCCATTCTGCTGATTAATTTACTATAATATATATACCTAAAGGTCAACATATTTCACATTAGACTTGACTTCTTCCCCTGTAAAAGATTAAGTGCCACTGTATGGTAAAAAAGTGTTGTGTAGTGTATAGTGTAGCATCTTAATGGCAACATTTTTGCTTGAGGGAAAATTGCTACGTCAGAAAGAGACTAAGATAGCAGGCATAAACCAGGGTCCTAGTTTTTTCTTAAGTAACATGAGTTGACTCTTGTAATTCATTCACCTTTATTTGGGAGTTAAAAGCATTTTTCTCTTGTTTCTTTATAAAACTTTTCTGTAGCTTTGACATGATCTGATTAGCAGGCCAACAAATTCATGTTGGTGTGTTTCTTTCTAGTTTAATTTGGCAATGATGTTGCAAATCAGCAAGTTGATTTATAGAATAAGTGAATTACAAACTATAAGCTTAACTTAAAAATGTGTGATGGCTCTGTGTGAAAAATTTGAATATACATGTCATAAAACGAATACTATTTTGTGAGCTCTTGAATTTTGGCATCTGAAATATGTCTGAAAGTATAATTTGGAAAGGCAGAGTCCTTTGCAGTGCTGACAGCCTCAAAAGTATTGTCCATAATTGGAAAGATTAAAATGCTATATAGGTTTTTTTGTTTTGTTTTGTTTTCTTTCTTTAAATTTTATTTTTTGATTAACATGTGATAATTACATATATTAGTGTATAGTGTGATAGTTAAACACATGCATACAGGGTACACTGATCAAATCAGAGTAAAATGGTATATATTCTATATATTGTGTTCAATCTAACTTACGACAGATTTCCCTCAAAATCAAGGAAAATCCCCTTCTCATTATAAATTTTTAAAAAGTATTCTGACCATAAGCAAAGTAGAGAAAGTAATGTATTAAATATGTGCATGTTTACTGGGGCTTACTGATTATTAATAGTTTGTCATAATTGTTTTATTCTGACACCTAACTCCCAGATAAGGCAATCTATATCTCACAAGAATAAGGAATTCCAAATAACAACTGTCAAATAATTGTACATGGAACATTAATTCATGATACTATTTGGTTCATATCCAACTTTTCCGAATTGTCCTTACAGTGGTTTTTCTTGGCCTCAGTTCCTCAATCTAGAATTGCGTTTAGTTGACTCTGAAGTTTCCTTGTGTCAGGCACTGTTCTGTAACCTCTTGTGCCCCTTCTGTAATGCCATTTTTGTGACTAGCTGCTTTGGGAAGCTTCAGTTTGGATTTCTCAGGTCTGTTTTGCGTTGTTAGTTCAGGGTAACGCTTTGTGCTGGGAATATCCCATACATGGTGATGTATTGGCACTCAGGACCTCACGTCAGGCTTTGTGCTTGAGCACTTTTAAAAGTAAATTGACTGAGAGCTTATCCAGTGCCCTTTATATTTACACTGATTCAGTGTTCCTTTCATTTTTAGTAAATGCCAAACAGTAAACTGAGATTTAATTTTACATGTTTGAAGATATAATAAGTCATAATAATTGCTACTTTTATGAAGAGTTACTCTGAAGATAGTTCTTTATTGGTAACTGTAAAAGTTGCTTGTTTTCGGCTTTGATCATTGAAGAACTGATAACCTTGATAAAAAATAAAACTTGGGTTGGACTTACAATATGATTTCTTAAAAGAAAGCCATATTTAAGTTAGAGTGGCAGTGTGCCAACAGAACAAGGGCCCACAACAGGTGTGAGACATAGTTTGAAAAATTGAATAAAAAAAACCACATATGATTCTTAACATTTTTCAGACTTTAAAGGGTCATTACTGTTCAGAGATGAACAAACATTGCATTGTAGGGCGGTTGCAGAAGAGCTAAACTGAGATTTAAAAGAGTAATATCTGACTAAGGCATAGTTTCTCTCAATCTTTAAAAAAATGCCACGAACATAAATATAGTTTAAATTTCCTGTTTAAAATGTCTTATTTTGAAAATGATTTGCATACTGTTGTGTGTTTGAGTTGGCTGTGAAACAGAAATTCTAGCATCTCCACTCTTGTAACTAGGGACAAGGCTTCTGAATTTTCAGCAGTAGTATATTATGTGACGATGACTCAGCTGACCGTTTTAAATGGAATGTTCAAAACAGATTGAAACCCAGTTAAGGAGTTTTATACTTTGAACCTTACAAGATATTTTCTGCGAACAGCAGTTGATTGAGTTTTGTATAGTAACAAACAAGACTAAGCTAGCTCACTTGTTTTGTAGGTCTTCCTGGTGATTTTCAGTCAGCAAGCATTTATTGAGCAGTTTGCTGCGGTGGTGCTGAATATTTTTATGATTATGACATATGTGTTTTTTTTAAACTTTGGTCTCTTCTTTCTCCTGTTCTTTTGAAGTAGCTCCTGAAACAGAACAGAGTAGGAAATTACTGTTGCACTGATTTTAAATGTACCTTTAAGTACACACTTTGTTAACTGATCATACAATGAATATCAAAGAAATACGTTGTTTGTGAATTTCTAGACAGTGTGAGGCATTTAGGTGAAAAATCTTAAAAGCGTGAAGATAGAAAAGGACATAAAATGTGATTCTCTACTCTGCTACTGGTTAATCATCTTCAAGCCGTAGTTTTGAGCTTGTCAGTCACTTTCTTAGAAACTTACTGGTTCCCCACTGGTTCTGGAATTAAACCTCAAACTACTTGCTGTTCTCTTACGTTTTCTGTTTGGAGTGCCACCTCTTGCTGTATTTATCCTCAGATGTCTCCTCTGAATGTGCCATTTACTTCCTTAATTTTGTAATAGCAGGTTTATTGAGATAAAATGTACTATAAAATTTGTTCTTTTAAAGTATCACAGTATATGATTCTTTGGTTTTTGATATATTTGCAGCTTTGTTTTTTGTGTTGTTTTGTTTTTGGTACTAGAGATTGAGCTTACCACTTCGTGCTTGCCAGACAGCTTTGTGTTTTTGTACATTCATCACCATTGTCTTGTTCTACATTAAACTCCTACACCATCCTAAAACCACGTACATAATAGCAGTCATTCTCCCTTTGTCCTTCCAGCCCTTGCCACTAATCTACTTTCTGCCTATTTGGGACATTTCATATAAATGTCACCATACCATATGACCGTTTTGTATATTTTTTATGTCTGGGTTGTCTTAGGTATATTTTCAAGAATTATACATCTTATATATCAGTGGGCAGAAAATACTCTATATAGTATTTCTCTTCCCTTCTCCCCATTCTGTGTGTGTGTTTCTGGGATCAAACCTAACACCCAACCAATGACAAACATGTACCCTACTCCTGAGTTACATCCATCTCAGCTCTACTTACCACATTTTATTTACCCATTCATCAGTTGATGGGCATTTGAATTGTTCTCAGTTTGGAATTATTATGAATAATACTGGCAGGAATAGAATTGTTGAGTTTTATGGTAGTTCTTTTTGACTTTTTGAGGAACTGCCAGACTTTCCAAAGTAGTCGTGCTATTTTAGACGCCCACCAGCAAAGCGTGAGGGTTCCAATTTCTCCACATCATTGCCAAGAGTTGTTAGGAGTATAGCCACCCTAGTGGATGTAAATGGTATTTCATTGTGGTTCCCTATTGACTAGCGATGAGTTGAACATCTTTTGGTATAATATTGGTCATTTGTGTATTTGGTTTGGAGAGATCTGCTCATATCTTTTGCCTATGTTTAAATTGGGTTACATTTTTTATTGTTGAGTTGTAAAAGTTCTTAATATAGCTTAGATACAAGTCCTTTATTAGGTAAATGATTTGCAGGTATTTTCTCCCATTCTTTGCATTTTTTTCTTCACTGTGATAGTGTCCCTTAAAGTACAAAAGTTATTAATTTTCTATGTCAAATTTACCTGTTGTTTCTTTTGCTATTCATGCTCTTGGTACTCTATCCAAGGATACGAAGATTCTCGAATTGTCTTAACAGTTGTGTCGTTTTAGCTCTTACATTTAGGTCTTAGCCATTTTGAATTACTTTTTGAGCATGACATGAGGGCCTAAGTTTCATTGTTGTGACTATTCAGTTGTTCCAGCGCCATTCATTGAAAAGACTGTTCATCCTAGTACCCCTGTTGAAGGTCTGTTGATCATGGTGTAAGGACTTGCCTTTGGATTGTGTTCCATTTGTACAATTCACCCATCCTGCTCTTACCCTGTTTTGATTGCTGTAACTTTAGTTTTGAAAGCAGTTGTTTGAGTTCTTCCATTTCATTCTTTTTCAAGATTGCACTGGCTGTTCTGATTGTATTTCTATGTAAATTTTAGGGTCAGTTTGTCAGTTTCAAAGAAAAATGCAGCTGGGCTTTTGCTAAGAACTGTTGAATCTGCACATCCATTTGGACGATATTGACATTTTAAAAATACTAAACCTTCCAGTTTTTGTCTAATTTCTATCAAAGATGTAGTTTTCATTTGATACTTTCTTGAAATTTATTCCTACATAGTTTATCCTTTTTGATACTATCATAACTGGCATTTTTTTTCTTGATTGATTTATCTGTTTATTTTGGTACAGATGATTAAATCCAGGGCCTCACACATGCTAAGCACATACTGTACCACAGAGCTATACCTTTAGCCCATGTCCTATGTGACTAGAGATAGTTTACATCTTCCTTTCCAGTCCAGTGGTTATATTTGCTTGTGTGTGTTTGTACATAAACACACAAACTCTTTTTCTTTCTTTTCCCTTAGTTTTTTTTTTAGAACTCCCACCACAGTTTTGAATAGCAATTGTTAAATTGGATCTCTTTGTTGTCTTCTCCTAACATTAAAAGAAAAGCATTTACTTCGTGTAGTGGGAAGAGGTGTCTTGGGGATTGAACCCAGGGAATTCCAAGCAATGTCCCTAGCTCTTTTTATTTTTATATTTTGAAACAAGATTTTGCTAAGTTGCGCTGGCTGGCTGCCTCATTCTCCTGAGTAGCTGGAGACCACAGGTAGTTTTTGTTGAGGTAAGAAAGGGTGCTGGATTTTTATTAGATGTTTTCTTTGTGTCTGTCGAGTCATCATATAGTTTTTGTTAATGTGTTGCATTACATTATCTTATTTGATACCAACCTTGCATTCTTGGGCTAAATCCCAGCTGGCTTCCCTCCTCCCCCTACTGTTTTGTGTTGTCTTGTTTGTGTGTTGCTGAATTTCATTTGTTGAACTTCTGTTGAGGATTTTTGTGTTTGTATTTGAATAAAGGTTCTTAACCTGTATTTCTACTTATTCTGATATCTTTGCTTTGGAACTAGGTTTGGTGTGGTTTGGAACCTGAGGGCTTTAGCTGTAGGTTTGGCATTTATCTCATTCTGCATTGTGCCATAGTAATTGTTTCCATGTGTTCCATTTCATTTTCTACTGATGCTCTCCCTCTTTTGGTTGCAGACTTCTTTGTATCCTAACCGTGCCTAGTACAGTGTTTTGCTCCAAGTCTCATGTAACTGTATATACTATGTGCATCTTTAAGCATTTTATCTGCTTTACATAAACCTTTATAGTAGCCCTTTGAGGGAGATGTCTTGTAAACTAGGAATTATAGACTTCAGAGAAATTACTGTAAGTTGTTCAAGGTTGCACAGATAATAAGTGATAGGGTTGAGATTTAAGTCCACTTCTCTTTGATATTGGACCTGGAATTCTTCACTGTAAGCTATGCGGCCTGGGAAATGCTTGTTTGAATACACTAGTCTTGAATAATTAGAATGTGGGTAGAAATTAAGTGAAAAAAGTATAGTTTTGGTGGTGTTATACAGGGGGAAAAAAAAAGAATTGGCATCTAATTAACAGTGTCCATTGCCAGGGCATACAATTCAAGTAGATCAAGTTGTCTCCAGACCAGTAATTAGTCCTATTTGGAAGAGAGAGATTAACATCTAAAATAATTGGAAAATGAGTGTTTAATTAAAGGTTAAGAGTGAGATTTGTATAGGTTGGAAAGAAATGTGAAGGAACAAGTAATTTAAGCTTCAAAAAGAAGAGTGGGGTTTAGATGGGTAGGTTTAGCAAACTGACGTTGCGGTCAACCTTATAGCCTTGGTAACATCTGACAAGTCACTTAGACGTTCTGGACTTTTGTTTCTTTGACTAAAGTGGGAATAATATCAGTTTGATGATTCAGGGTTGTGGATTCAAAATGAGTATCTCAGGACACTGTAAACTGTAGAGTGAGTGCTTTGTTCTTGGGATGGGGGTATATAATATTTTCTTAATTTCCAGTCTCACTGTCTTTCCTCAACTTGAGCTTTTAGTAAGTAAGTGACTTTAGATATAGAACAAAATTTCCAGAATATATATCATCTTGGTTTTACAGTGTTAATATTTAATAACATTTGCTTTACCATTCCGTATATACTGGTTTTGTCATTTGGGAATAACTCATGTATAAGATACCCTTTTATCACCAAAACGTAAGTATGTATTTCTTAAAACCAAAGAAATTTTCTTAGTAATTATACTGTAATACTGTTCTCAAAATTGGGAAAATAACATTGGCATAATCCTAGTAACTGAACTATAGACCTTATTCATGTTTTTTCAATTGTCTCAGTAATGAATTTTACAACAAAATAGTTTTTCTGATCAGAAATTCAATCCAAGATCATAAATTATGTTTAGCTTTCATGTTTATTTACTTGCCTGTAATCCAGAACAGTTTCTCGGTCTTCATTCTGTAGTATCTTGATTATTCACATAAAGTAAAGGTTTTTTTTTTGGTACCGGGGATCGAACTCATGACCTCGCGCTTGCCAGGCAGGCGCTTAAGCCACTGAGCTAAATCCTCGGCCCAGTAAAGGTTATTTTGTAGACTGCTCCTCAGTCTGTGTTTCCGTCATTTCCTTATTCTATCAGATTTTAGTAAGTAACTTTAGATAATAGAATGTTTTTGACAGGAATAGTATAGAATTCATGATTTTTTTTCTTAGTGCATCGTATTAGGAGGTGCATGATGTCTGTTTAAAGTTAGCGTTTCCCTCTCCATGACTAATAATAATATTGTTGTATGTGTGTATCTTGCTTCTCATCCATATTCTTGCTTGAATCACTGAGTTGCCAAATAGTGATTTTCTAAGCCCACCATTCTATATTAGTTTACATTTTACAGTAAGGTCTGTCTCCATTTCCCATTTGCTTATTTGTGCATTCATTAAAATTAGTGTGGTCTTATAGGTTATCTTTTTTAATGGTTTGTAATTCTTTATTAGTGTTATTTTATTGCTCAAGTTGGGGGCCTAGTGAGAGCCTCATTTAAGCTCGTCCTCCTGTCAGATTCAAGCTGCTTCACTTGGATCTTTGGATCCTCGCTTCCACCTAGTCATCTGTTTTCCTTTCATTCTTGACAGGAAGATATTCCAACTCTTTATTAACACTGTTTCTAAAGTCAAGCTTTCTAAAAATGGCATTGCTGCCACCTTGTCTCTTGTCCTGTTTTCTCTCCATACGATAATCATAAATGTACAGTTCTGTAGTTTATTTATATTAGTGCAAGGACATGTTCGTATATATCTGTATTCTCTCCTTTAATCTAAAAGGTAGCACACTACACTAAATTTTTTTTTTTTTACCCAGTTATTGTCATGTCTTCTCAATCTTTTCATATCAGGATGTAGAGATCTTTGTTTTGCAGCTGCGTAGTATTCCATTTAACATTTAAGTAGTAGTATTCCATTTAACATTTAAGTACTCCTATATTTGCAAATATTTAGCTACTTATGCTTGTAGACAACCTCTATCTAGTATGTGCCCACTCTGCCATTATTACTTTCTTAGTGCTTTTATTTCTTAACCCCTTCCCACCTCCAGATAAGTCCCAGTCTTTATTTTGAAAAACTACAAAACTTTATTTTGTTCTATTTTCTTCATTTTACTGCCAAAATTTTTGAAAAACTGATCCAAACTTCTAGCTTCATTCCCATTACTATTTTTTGATGTAATTGGGTTTTCATCTCTACCATCTGGTGAAAGTACAGTTTTTAAGGTTGCAAGTGACTTTCATATAATGTTGCACTGGCTTTGGTGATTAATTTACATAGGAGGACAAAAAAGGAAGAAGGGCAGCTGGAAGAAGAGGAAATAGAAATGTTGGAACAAAGTAGAATAAGGTGGAATTTATAAGGAGAAAGTAGTTTTTTTTTAAACAGGAGATGTGAATTTTTTTTTTTTTTTTTTTTGGTACCAGGGATCAAACTCACAACCTTATGCTCACCAGGCAGGCGCTTACATCACTGAGCTAAATCTCTGGCCCTGAAATGTATTTTTATAATTTATCCTGTAGCATATAGTTAGCTTTTATGTGAGGACAATCTGGCTTTTGGTGACTTGCTGTTTGGGCCCTCAGGAAAGTTGCTTCCTGTTTTCTCTCTTCTAAATCAAAATAGAGGGCCTGGGGTTTAACTCAGTGGCACAAGGTGATGAGTTCGATCCCTGGTATCTAAATAAATAAATAAAAACAAAATAGAACCATCTAGTCCCATCTAGTCTTTCCTGACAGCAGAGCTACCATTTAACATTTTTTTAAATCCATAATTGTTACTAACACATCTTTTGTCATTCTTAGTATTACCAGCAGTTCTAATTTGTTACATCATGTTAGATCTATCATTCCCCTCTCCCCCCAGCCAAGACTGTAATTCAGAGGGAACAAACTTCTCACCCTATGGCTACTTTATTGCCTATTCTTACTCAATACTTTTCTTCCCTTTTCTATTTCATTCAAAAGTAGTCCCTGACATTGTCATGCTAATGTGTCTTCATGCTTTCCTGGGACCCATGCCTTTCTCTGCTTCCATGCCTGAAAAACATCCACTTCTCTTTTGTGTCTCTAGAAATCTTGCTTCCTGCAATTTTATAGTTTACTAGGAAGACTCACAGAACTCAACATATATTAGTGTTTATGGCTGTTATTTAGTACACTGAAAGGTTATTAAACAAAACCAGCTAGGAAAAAGGCACAGAGAGGGCAAAGTCATATTGTAACACTATGTGTAAAACATTTGTCAGGGGAATGCTTTAGATTAGTGCCGAAGGTTTCCTTAGAGGCTTGTCCTAGAGACCAAAATCCCAGTCTCAGGACATTAGGTGTTAGGTGTTCAGCATGGCCCATATTGTTTGTTCACACAGCTTAGCCATGGTATAACCACCTTTTAAAAAAAAAAAAAAAAAAAAAAAACAGTACTGGGCTTTCATGCTGAGCCATATACACGTCCATTTTTTATTTCTGAGACAAGGTCTTGATGAATTGTTCAGGCCAGACACCAGAATGCTGGGATTACAGGAAGGTAGCACCATGCCCATCTACTCTTATTAGATAGGGAATGGTGTGAACTCTTCTCAAATCCAACTTCTCTGACGCCAGCCAAAGACCAGCCTTGCAGTCCTTTCTAAGGAGCTTTCCATTCTTAGACCCGGTGTGTTAACTCTGTGAATTCTTTTTGTGTACTATGAAAGCCTGTCCCTTTCCCCTTTTAAATTACTGGTGTGACTACATTAAAGTTTGTTTTTCCCTATTGATCAGCTTTTAGGCAACTATTTTGCATTATCTTTGTATCATTTTTTTCTAGTGGCTTAGATTGGAATTGATGGCTTAGTAAATAGTGACATTTAAAAATTTGTTACGAATAGACATTTTAAAATTGCTCATCAGAGGGCATAGTTGTTAGCCCGAACTTCTGATAGCAATGCATGATCATCCTTTTGCAACAGATTATTTTTAATGGTAACAATGCAGAGAACGTAGAGAAAACCAACCATCAAGCATTAGGCAGTTCAAGAACAGGAGGAACATTGCTTTGCTGAGGTGTATCCAGCTCTCACTAGTAAGTCCTTTGCCTTACGCATTCTCTTCCTGCCTCCCAGGAATCTTGGTTCTCACACACATCTCTGATTTCCCAATTGGCCCATCTTATTGTTTAATCATTGGTGTGGAGGCTTGTGTTTTTTGCGAGGTCTTTTATTATAGAAAACTTCAAACATATACCAAAATAGAATAAGGGATCTACATGAATCTGCTAACCAGTTTCAGCAGTTGCTAACATTTTGTCAACCCTATTTTTCTTTTTTCTTTTTCTGTGAGATACATGGGGGTTGGAGTAGACATCTGTTATTTAAAACAAATTTTTGTACTAAATCACAAAGTATAATGCGTGTTTATTATAACACTTCAAATTAGAATGTACTCTCCCCCAATCCATTTTATTTCAAGGAAAAAAAACTAAAATTTCAAAACACATCAATCAGGGGGCAACAATGGTACATACATTGTGCATTGTCATCCCCAAATCATTCACCTGGAGCACAAGACATCTGCATTCAACTGTCCAAACAACACCAGTACAAATCTTTCTCTTCACCGAACTCAGAGAAATCAATACTATAACTATCTTAACTATTTTTTATGTATATGTACATACATGTATACAGTATGTTGTTACTTCAGCTTCTTACACTAGAGTGACAGTATGATGTTTACATGTGTGTCTTATTTCACTAATGAGCATGTTCTCAAGTTGCATCCATTTACCTATAAAAGTCTCCAGTTTATCCTTCTTTATGGCTGAATAGTACTCCATTGTATAAAAATACATCTTTTTTATCCAAACCTTAGTCTGTTTTTTCCAAGGTCTTGCTATTACAAATTTTCCTGCTATAAACATGACTGTGTGTATGTTGCTGTAGTATGATACTTTTAATTCCTTTGGGAAGATACCCAGAAGGGGAATACCTGGATTGAATGGGACCTGTAGTCCTAGTTTTTTGAGGAATCTCACACTGATTTCCACAGTTGTTGCATCAGTCTGCATTCCCACCGGCAGTGGAGGAGGGTTTCTTTTTCTGCACGGCTCTTCCAGCACTTGTTATTGCTTGATTTCTTGATGATAGCCATTTTTTCTGGGGTGAGGTGAGATCTCAGTGTTGTTTTAATTTGTGTCTCTTGAGTGACCAGTGATGCTGAATATTGTTTCACATATTTATTTGATACTCATCTTTCTTCATCTGAGAAGTGTGTTTTCATCTGAAATGCTTATTTTTGGATTGGGTCTTTGAATCTTGGAGGACTTCTTTTTTTTTCTTTTCTTTATGTGTTCTTGATAGTAATCCTTTGTCTGAGGTACAGCTGGCAAATGTTTTCTCCCATGTTGTGGATTATGTCTTCACTCTGTTGGTGGTTTCTCTTGCTGTACAAAAGCTTTTCAGTAGAGTGAGATCCCAATTGTTGATTCTTTGTGATAGTTCCTGTGCAATCTAGGTTTTGTTTGTAAAGTCTTTGTCTACACCAGTGTCTTCAAAAGTTTTACCTCCTCTGTCTTCCAGCACATTTAATGTTTCTGTTTCAACGTTTAGATGTTTGATGATTCTGATTTTAGTTTAGTACATGGTGAAAGATGTGGGTCCAGTTTTAATGTTAAGCATGTGTAAAGCCAGTTTTATGGATTTACTTTTTTTTTTTTTTGCAGTACTGGGGATCGAACTCACGACCTTGCACTTGTCAGGCAGGCAGGCGCTTATGCTACTGAGCTAAATCCCCAGCCCGGATTTACATATGTTAAACCATCCTTGCATCCCTGGGATGAATCCCACTTGATCATAGTATATAATCTTCTTGATGATTTGCTGCAGTCTGTTTGCCAGTATCTTATTGGGGATTTTTGCATCAATGTTCATTGGGGAAATTGGTCTGTAATTCTCTTTCTTAGTTGGGTCTTTCTGTGGTTTTAGTATCAGGGTAATGCTTGCTTCCAGGAATGAATTTAGAAGCATTGATTCCCCTTCAATTTCATTTAAGAGTTTGAGAAGTAGTGCTGTTAGGTCTTCTCTAAATTTCTCGTAGAATTCAGCAGTGAATCCGTCAGGGCCTGGGCTTTTCTTTGTTGATAGGTTTTCAATTACATCTTTGATTTCATTGATCGATATTGGGTTATTTAGGATATTTATATCTTCTTGATTCAGTGTTTGGTAATTTGTGTGTATCTAAGAATCTGTACATTTTTCCTGTATTTTCCATCTTACTAGAATATAAGTTTTCAAAGTATGTATAGATGATCTTCTGAATTTCTGCAGGGTCTGTTGTGATTTCACTCTTTTCCTTCCTAATTGCATTGATTTGTGTCTTTCCTTTTTTTGATAAGATTGGCTCAGGGTTGTTAATTTTATTTAATCTTTCAAAGAGCCAACTCTTTGATTCATTGATTCTTTGTATTGATTTTGTAGTCTCCAGTGTATTAACTTCTGCTCTGATCTTTATAATTTCCTCCCTTGTATGAGCTTTTGGCTTAGTCTGCTCTTTGTTTTCTAGAAGTTTGAGGTTCACCATTAAGTTGTTTATGTGGTTTTTCTCTGTTTTCCTGATATGGGTATCTACTGCTATAACCTTCTCTCTTAAGATTGCTTTCATTGTATCCCCCAAGTTCTGGTATATTGTATTGTTGTTATCATTCAACTGTAAAAACTGTTTTAATTTCATCCGTGACCCATTGGTTGTTGAATAGGATGCTATTTAATTTCCATGTGTTTATGAAATTCTTGTGGTTTCTTTTGTCATGTATTTCCAATTTGATTGCACTGTGGTCTGATAGTATGCATGGGATAATTTCATTTCATTTGCATTTAATGAAGTGCATTCTGTGAGCCAGTATATGGTGTATTTTGGAGAACATCCTGTGTGCAGTTGAGAAGAATGTATATTCAGATGTTGTGGGGTGGAATACTCTATAGACATCTACTGAGTCAGTTTGTTCAAAAGTTCATTTTGGTTCTAATATTTATTTTTTGATCCGTCTTTTTGTGACTGGGATATTGAGATCTCCCAATACAACTGTATTAGGGCTTATTTGATTTTTCATATTCATTAGTAATTGTTTTATATAGTTGAGTGCACTGGTACTTGTTGTGTATGTATTTAGGATTGTTATCTCTTTCGCTTGGATTGGTCCCTTTAGGAGGATATAGTGACCTTCTTTATCTTTCTTAATCAGTCATGGCTTGAAATTCACTTTATCTACAAATAGAATAGTACTCCTGCTTTCTTCTGAGTTCCTGTTGCATGGAGTATTGTTTTCCATCCTTTGACATTCAGTCTGTGAATTTCTTTTTGAATTAAATGTGTTTCCTATATACAGCATATTGTTGTATCTTGCTTCTTGATCTATTCTGACTGTCTGTGGCTCTTGACTGGTGAATTGAGACCATCAACATTGATGATTATAATTGATACATATTGACTTATGCTTGTGTTTTTTCCTGTTGTTGGCTCCCCCACTTTTTTTCTCACTCCCTCTAATTGCTTACCTTCTCTGGTGGATTCTTTCTGTTGGAGCTCGTGGAGCTGTAGTCCTTATTATCTCTTTCTAGAATGTCCTTCAGAAATTTTTAGAGTGCTGGTTTGGTGGTCATAAATTTCCTCAGATGTTCTTTGTCATGAAAGTATCTTGTTTCTTCATCAATTTTGAAATATAGTTTTGTGGGGTACATCCATTTGGGTTGAAAGTTGTTTTCTTTTAGAACTTGGATTACTTCACTTCAAGCTCTCCTTGACTTGAGAGTTTGTGCTGAGAAGTCAGCTGTGATTCTGATGGGCTTTCCTTTATAGATGATTTGTTTCTTTTCCCTAACAGCTTTTAGGATTCTATTGTTAATGTTGTATTTCTGGAATATAGACTGTACTATGCCTGGCTATAGATTTTATTTATTTATTTATCTTTTTGATCATTGCTAATTGGAGTTCTGTATGCTTCATGTATTTGTATGTCAGATTCTTTTTCTATACCAGGAAAGTTTTCTGTCATGATGTCTATGAACATTTTTTAGTGTTATTTTTGGTATCTCCTGATTGTTCATTGACTCCAGTTAACCTTAAGTTACTCTTTGTCTCACCTAGCAGCTGCTGGATTGATTTCTCATGGTTCCTTGCTAGTTTTGAGAAATCTTTCTTTTTCTGATTGCTAACTGCAAGCCTGTCTTCAGTGTATGAGATCCTGTCCTCACATTGGCATAATCTGCTTCAAATACTTTCAGTGGAATTTTTATCTGCTTGAATTTGCTTTATGGATTCCATTTCTTTGCTGATCTTCCCTAATGTACTTTTTTTAAAAAATTTTATTTAAAGAGAAAACAAAACAAAACAGAAAAAAGGGTAGCAACAATACAAAATTCCAAGGAAAAAAAGAAAAGAAGAAAAAGCACTAAGAAATCATTACTTGATAACTTACATACTGTCATCTTGGAAATAGTTGTTCAAGTTACAAATTTAAAACATACAAAGTACACATTCAGGTAATGAGACTGTTAACAGTTTTGCTCCATGATCTAACAAAAACAGTAATATGGTCATTCATCTTACACACTTAAATAAGCTCATCTATTTTTTTTTGTCTGTGTCTGTTCTAACATCCTTATGCATAGTATATATTTTGATAATTTCTGTAGTTATTGTAGTTATCTGAGAGATTATTTCTGATTTCACTTTTTGCAGAGCCTCATTCAATTGATTTGTTGTTACCACTTCAGAGAGGCCTGACTGGGGGAGCTTTTAGATTGTCCCACCTCATTGCCCCCTGGATTTACCTTTGGTGAACTGGATGTCGTGAATTGTGTTTTGCTTAAGTGTCTTGTCATTTTATTTTGTCTCTTTTCTTAGTTTGATTCCTGGGGTGATGCTTATAAGTTGCCTATGGTGTGTTGTTTTATTGGGAGTCTTTAGAACCCTTCAGGGGTGATACTTCTCTGAGGGATCTTCCAGCTCTAGCTGGTTTTTGGGTTTTGAATCTGTTGGAAAATCTTACCTTTTCAGCTTGTTGGAGATGAGAATTTGTTGCTTGTTTGGCCTAGTTCCTTGTTCTTTGGCACTGTGCCACAGTATTTTCTGTGACCTTTAGTCAGTCTCAGTCATGGAATACTAGGGCCAACAGCTGTTTAGAACAATTATGTTAATTTTGGCTATGGTATCAGTAGCATCAAACACAGCCTAGAAAAAGACAAACTGAGCTAACCCTTAATTTGCAACTTTGAACCATATGAGCTAGATTTGTGATTGTATAACAAAATATAAAACAAACCAGATAATTATATGCAATATATAAATGCTTAATATGTCAGTTTGCCCTCAGGGATTAAACTTTAAAATGAATTAAGGATAAAGTATAGAAGTAGAAGAGGAGAAAGGGATTAGAAGTAAAGTTGGAGGACAAAGGGGGATCACGCCAACTTTGGGAAACTGGTGCAGAAGACTGAAGGCAAAGAGAGATGGAAGAGGTAAAAAGAAGAGCAGAACAGAACTACACCCACAAAGAGGTTAGGAACCACTTTCACACTCAAAAACAACAAGGAAGAAAGAGGGAGAAAAAAAGAAAGAAAAGAAAAAAACAACAGCCCACTTTGGTTTCACTAGTAACCGACCTGTGGAGACAGAGTCCCAAATCATGCCAATCTATCCCAGAAAGCCCGAAGTACCTTTCTGGTGGGGTAGTAGGTAATCTCAGCAGGCCTGCCCCAGACCAGACTCACCGGGCTTGCCACTGGTCTGAGCCCAGCTGGGAGCTGCTAGATGAGGCCTGGGGATTTGGTTCAGTGGCACAAACGTCTGCCTGGCAAGCTGGCAGCAGTTCAGGGTTCCAAGCTCAGCTGGCTCAGCTCCAAGATGGCTCCCGGCTAATCACTGTGTCCTGTGGAGGACTGAGTCCTCTGCAGTCACCACCAGCCAGTGTAGTCCTCCATATTTGCTGCTCCCCTCCACTGCTGCGTCTCTGCAGAGGCCTCCAGGGTTGCCAGCCATCAACCATCATCGTTTCTGTGACCATCCATCCCCAGGTTCAAACAGCTCCTCTCACGTAGCAAGTCCCATTTCAGAGAGAAGGTACTGGGGCTGCCACCTTCTTCTTTGTTGGAGATTTTCTTTTTCACCTTCTCTGTGGGCTTCAGTTCTCACTCAGATTCTTCCTGGATCCAGGGGACTCACTTTCCTCCTCCTTGTCTTCCTCACAATGCAATATTCCAGTGTCTGGACGGTGACTCAGAGAGGCTGTTTTCCCTGCTGCTTACTGCTCCGCCATCTTCCTGGAAGTCCTAGAATGTCCTTTAAAAAGTTTCTCTAAATACTCTCCTTGATTGTGAAATTACCCTGATGTTTTTCTTTCCAGTATAGGAGAGTGCAGGCCTTTCTCTTAAGTTTATGTCAAGTTAATCAAAATATATAGATACCTCATTTAAAAAAAAAGAAGAGAATAGAAAAGCACTATTTACATTTCTGCGGCTTGCTTCTTTCATTTAACAGGATGTTAGGAACATTACATCAGATCAGACAGATCAACTCCTTTTCCCTGTGCTGTGCCATTTCTTTATTGACCTCTAATGTTTTTGCTTTCAGCTCTTAAGACCTTTGCAGTGAACCTTCATATGCATATGGTCTCAGTTGCTAGTACTCTATTGATGTAGAACACATTGAAGAGGGGTGTAGAATATGTATAACTGTCGTTAAAAGCATAGCTATTGGAATCATACTTTCCAAAAGACTTTAATACCTTTAATTCCTATCCATATCACAAGTTCTCTCAATGTTCATTCTTGCTGACCTTGTTGCTCTTGAATGTTTTTTTGCCAATAAAATTAATAAAAACTGGTATGTCATGATTTTAATTTAATTTGGATAATAAAATTTAGCAATTCTTTTCCCCCACTATACAGGTGTTTAACCAGGGCCTCATGCATACTCAGCAAGTGTAAAAGCTATATTCCTATCCTAAATAGTAATTCATTAAAGAAAATACTGACTTGTGTTTATGCTTCTAAGTGCCAGTTCTGTTCAACATTAGAAGATCCATTGATGCAGTTCATCATATCAATAGATCAGAATTTAAAAATGGTGTAACTGTTAGTAAGAAGAGACATTTAAGAAAATATACCATATGGCCATGACAACTAGGGACAGGAGAATAGCTTTTGAGTTTTTAAATATTAACATTTGCACATTTACAGTTTAAACTAATTTTTTGAATAATCACATTGTTCATACATTAAAATAAAAAGTTTGTACAGCATGACATTTCTCTCTTCTCCTTTCTGCCTATTTCCTGTTGCCCCCACACATCATAATAATAGTTTCTTAGGTGTTCTCTTAGTCATTTTAATACACAGGCAGATATGAGTACATATCCTCTCTTTTGCTTCTTACACAAATGATAGCATACTATGTGCTCTGTTGTATGTCTTAACATTTTTAATGATTTGTTTTAGGACAACTTTTTTTTTTTTGCAATTTTCTATTTGCCTTCCTATTTTTCTTTTTTCAAACTATCAAATTTCTCAAGTGTGAGACTTTACAGCTGTCACTGTTCACCCTCCCACAAACATTCACAGAATGAAGATGTCTGAAATTGCTTTCATAAAGTGCTAGCCTGGTGCAGTGGTGCATGCCTGTAATCTCAGCTATTCAGGAGGCTGAAGCAGGAAGATTACAAATTGGAGTGCAGCCTTCATAATTTAGGGAGACCTTGTCTGAAAAAAAGGGCTGAGGAAGTATTGGGATTCCATTCTACAGTACCACACACAGAAAGAAAGAAAGAAAGAAAGAAAGAAAGAAAGAAAGAAAGAAAGAAAGAAAGAAAGAAAGAAAAGGAGGAGGAAGGGAGAGGAGAGGAGTAAGAAAGGAAGAAAAGTAAGTCCTGATGGCCGTGCCTTTCATTAAATCAGTGATTCAGTCTTGGTTTTCTTTGATAATTTTCTCTGTTCTTGTTCCTAATCACATGCCTAGAGTTCTTGGACCTTGAATACTTTGTTTCTTGCAGTACATTTTGTTAAAAGTGTTCTTGTAAAAGGTGTAAGATATGCTATAAATAAGATTTATCATAGTCTCTCAAAAGAGCAAGAATTTATTTTCTGTGACTCCTGCAAAGAAAGCTCATACTTTGCGAGTTACCGTGGTATAGATGAAAGGAAAGATCATAATTTGAAAGTTCCAGATTTGAGTCTTGACTCCACCCTGTGTTAGTTATATGACCTTAAACAAATTGCTTTTCTGTGCTTAGGTTTTTTTCATCTATAAAAGGGAAGTATTTTTACTTACTATTTAAAAAGTACTTTTACTTAAGTAGAAAACAAAACAAAACAAAACACTAATGTCCTAGCATAGTTATTGCAACATTTTAGTCATCCGAAGTTTATCATTTCTAGGTTCATAGGACCAGCAGGTGGGAATTACAAGAGAAGTAGACTTTAGTTAATGACAGAATTTTAAAAATTAGAACTGTTGAACAGGTTGCAACTAACAGATAAATCTGTCTTTGCTTATTGTTCAGGGAATTCGCCCCTAGACCAAACAAGTAAAAGATTTGTGTTGGTTATTGGAAGATGAGGGCAAAATTTGAAATGCAGCTTGAATAATTGAGTAGATTATATTATTGTAATCTTGATCTGTTAATTTTCTCTAATCTAAATATTTCATTCTCTTATTTTGTGTATTAAAATTAACTTTGAAATGCAGTTCACATACAGCAAAATTTACAAATTTTGAATGTATAGGTATTTGATTCAATAAATGTATGTACTCGTGTAACTAGAATCCAGTCATATTAGAGGACATCTCTGTCTTCTTTGAAAATTCCCTCAGGGATAGATTCTCTGTAAGTTAGCTCAAAGGCTTTATAGGTGTGATACAGGACATAAGTTAACAAAAAATCAAGTTTTAATAAAAAAACCGAGTGCAGTTTTTACAAAGCAATAATGCAGGTTCACAAAACTTACAGATTTGAAGTTTCTTGCCACTAACCTCCAAAAGTGAATGATCATTGGAGTATCTTTATGGGCACTTGTATTTGTCAGATCTGTCAATTCTTATTCTTTCTGATAGATACAGTGCTATAGTTAGATGTCTTAAATGAAACTTCACTAGCATTTAAATCCTGGAAGTAGTAGTACTTGGGCATAAGTGGAACATTTGTTTATTTACTTATATTTATATCCATACTTAAATATAGATATATACAGTCTGCCAAAAAACATACAACAAACACTTTGGGAAAAGAAAAACTTGTGTAAATATTTTAAGGCTAAATTTATTGAGATATCTTGAGATTAACACAAGTTATCTTTGGACTCTACAATTACAAGAGGTGCTCAAGGTGGTGGCCATTACCTTCCAGACATTTATTAACAGTAAGTGTTGCTTGGGTAAGCTTGGTCATTGAGGTTGCCGTACATACATTTTCAGTTTCTTCTCTGAGGGCCCACAGTGAAGTGGATTTCCTGTGTTATACAACATCCTCTAGGGCCCCCCATACAAAGGTAACACCATTGGTTGAAAAAATCATACTCTTTTTCCTTTCCTGGAGTGTTTCTACATTTTTTAGCAGATTCTGTATATTACCACTACCTCCCAAGTTTAGTTTTCTTAAATAGGAAATCAAAGAAAATATGGTTAGTAGATATAATAATGATGAACAGAACTTTTTTCTTATTCTTAGAATATCAGGTGTTATAATACGATCTTGAGAGGATCTTGCACATCTTTTAAGTACCGAAGAGAATATTTCCATCTAGTAAAACACATGCTAACCTCAACAGAAGCCTATAAAATAAAGCTTGACAAAGGAGAAGAAATTCTAGATGGGCATCTGGTAGAGTACGGTTAACAGTGATAGAGAAGAGCAGATCTGTAATGCACAGACTATAAAAGAACAATTGCTGAAGGTTATATCTTGACATGTAGGGTAGGCAGTCTTGGGTGCCACTGAGGACTAGTGAGATGCTTTCATGACTAGACACTTAGAAATTTTGTGCTAAGTAAGCAATCTTTCTATAATTCTTGCAAAAATACCATGGAGTAGGCATATATGGTCATTTATCTACAGTTTTAATCTTAAGAAAAGAAAGGAATCTTGACTGTTAGAGTGATTAGCTTTTCCTATTGATTTCCCCGTCTTAAGACTGGAGACATGGCAGCAGTTATATGTCAGTTCCCTTTGTTTACTACTTATACACTGCCTCTCTCATATGCCATAGCTTTCTTCAATCCTTGACTTGCCCAAGATTTTAGTATGAGTGAGCATATTTACTGTCTCTCTCACCCAGAATGCAAAAGAGTGAGTCATGGTGCAATGGGCATGAATTTGTGTTACTACACCATTAACCCCACGATCGATCTACTCATAACAAAATTACAGTGAAATATAGCAAGTTGCCCTACACTTCTTTTAACTTTTAACTGATTTTAATAGCCATGTACTTAAATTTACTAAACTATTATCACTTATCCATGCTACTCGTTCATTTTTCACTATCTACTTACATCTCCTCAATTTTTGCATCAGAAAAGCCAACTTAATTTTGTTTGTGTTCACTGTAGTACATCTGTATAGCACTCCTTCCAGTTTTTTATGTACTAACTTGTTTGTTTCATTTTGCCTTCTACTTCATCCCCACTGCCCTGTGCATTCTGGCTTTATGATTTTCAATTTCTCAAATGTCTAGTTTGTCCCTGTTTCTTTTGCCCCAGTCTGCATGGTATTTATAGTGCCCTCTCTGAAAAGCTTCCTTTGAGCACAGTAAATAGTTTTGTGTTTGTGATCATTGTTTCAAGCATCCGATGAAATAAATAACTTTTTTGCCTTTGTTTTATGAATGAAGTTTAAGGTTCTAGACTCAGGATAATTAGTATTGGGATGAGTTTCTTCTGTCTTACATTAGATTTCTTTACTTGATATAAACTCCTACTGGAGTTTTGGGGGAAAAGCCCCAATTCTAAGGATTCCTAAAGACCAGACTTACCTACTCGTCCTGGAACACAAAGGAGATGAACAGTGATGAGGGACAAGGAAGGAGCTTTAATCAGCATGACCGTGCTGGGAAGCACAGAGAAGTTCGAGATGTGTCTTTCAGGGACTGACAAAAACTTTTGGATTCTACGGAAAAGGAGACCAAAGGGAAGGATTAGGGGTTTTTGAAGCTAGGAATTTAGCTTTCAGAGCAGGTAATCCTGGTCATGTGGTGGTGTGATTGATCTGTGTTTTCAAGACAGTTTCTGTGAGGTCTGGGGAGAAACACCATGGCTTGAGGGTGTAATCTGGGTCCTGACAAGAGATGACAGTGCCTCTTGCTGAAAGGAGCAGCCTCAGTTTCCCTCATGGGGTAAGTGATCCTGCTTGGAGGGTGACCTCTCTATGAGGAATTCTGCAAGGCTCTACTTTTCCTGAAATCCAAGCTTGGGAGAAGGTTTGGGTCTGTGACTCAAGACTTCTAGGCATCACTCTAGGGGATCTGGGACTGGCCGTTATAAAAGCTGACAATTGGCTGACCTGAAAATTACTTTAGTTATTCTCATCTTGGCATCCTCTGTCTTAAAGGAGGATGAAATAGGACAGGTAAATGTGGGGGTTACAGTCTTTGTATTGCAGACACTTTTTATGTGATTAACGTGCTTACATGCAGAGCTGAGCCAGACTTTGACCCAAAGTTTCAAGGCAGTGCAGCTTCATCTTGCTTTTACTTATCTGTTGGGCACTTGTGGGTGCAAATCTCAATGTACACTGTCTTGCACAAGAAGCCTAGTGCCGGTGTGTATGAGGGATGTTAGTGGGCAGGCTTCACTTTACAACGTGATTGAGGAAATAGCAGAGTCCTTCAGTAACAAAGATGTAGTTCTCAGGCAGCCAAACCCACTAAAGGAGCTTACTGGCCACTCGCGGAAGGTTTAGTTTTGTTAGAGTATTTCTTTAGTTTTAGGCTGAATTTAAAAGCAGCTACTATGTAGAACTGGAGTGTAGCTCAGTAATAGAGTGCTTGCCTAGCATGTGCAAGGCCATGGGTTCCATTCCCAGCACTGTAGCAGGAGAGGGAAGACAGCGAGCTGCTACCTGTGACCATGGTAGCCCAGGGACAGGAAGTGTGAGGGGTGTGGAGTAGGCATGGCCCTTAATATTCCTAGGCAATCTTTTGCCCCATTTTCATTTCTGCTTTTTCTTTTCTGATCTTGAAACGTCTCTGGAGTTCCACCAGATAGCATGACAGGTGCATCTATTCATAGACTTCTTTTGTGTTTATTCTAGGATGTGGCTTTCTTCACTCTTGTTTATATATCAGCTGTGAATATAATTATGACTTTTCCCCCTAAATTTCAGTGAGGCTGCAGGGAACAGAGGAAACACATTTTGAAATTCTAAGCCAGAAGTCTTGTTGACAACTTTGAGCATTTGAGATTTCATAAATTTAAATTTGTATAAAGAATATATTATTATTTGTATCCTAAGAATTGATAGAATAGTTTGAAATGTTTATAGATTATGAAATTAGTATAATGCTGAAATGCCCATCACTTGTTTATGAATAACTTGTACTCTAAAATTATTTATAAAGCTATTTGGTACAAAGAAAGCTAACAAACAGTACCCCCAGGAACTTGGGTAGGAAAGGGATTGTGGGAGGGTCCCAGGCATTGCCATTAGCTACTAATTGATAGCTGGATTTTCCACCAGTAAGAAAGTTGCAAAGTAATGGAGAAGTTACCTGATGGTGTTTACATTTTAGAATTAGAATTGCTGGTTTCCCAGTGTAAAATTTGCTAATTTTAGATTGCTTTCTTTGCTACAGCAGTAAGATGAAAGCTCTTGTTCTTGTTCTATTAATTAAAGAAAAATAAATTGTACTATATTGGACTGTATAGTTGCATTTAGGTTGTGGATTGTGTTTTATTTTAATGGAAGATAAAGTTTGTCTTGTCTTCTAATAAGTGAAAATGCATCTGTGTACAGCATTATTTTTATTTCTTAAAACTTTTTGGGAAAGTTAATTGCTACTATATGGTTCAGGGATTTAGTGCAAGAAGAAGAACAGTTGATGGAAGAAAAGAAAAAGAAAAAAGACGACAAGAAAAAGAAGGAAGCTGCTCAAAAGAAGGTAGTATATGATAAACTTTATGTTAAGTGATTTAAACAGACTAAAAGAGAAAATTTTATCTGGTTTTTAAAGCATTTGGTTTAATGTTTTAACTTCAGTGGAGATTCATTTTAATATTTAATGTATTTGAATATGCATATGAAGTGGCTTGCTGAGTGTGTACAATTTAATGCATGTTTAATCTTGCTGATAGTTTTTCAAAGGTAAGTATATTATATAATTCTTTAACCTTCAGTTTGCTGTTCCTAAGTATTTTATAATGATATAAGTGGGAAGAGTATGCAATTTGTAGCCACACAAAGAGGATTTGAAGCCTCATTTCCCACAGCACACATTTAATAGTGTGGCCTTAAATTTTATTTAGCCTCTCTGGGCCTTAGTTTCCTTACATTTTGCAAATAAAATAACGTAGTACATTGATGCAATAGGAAAAAAAACTAACAAATATAGTAGTTAAGGAAATAGTAATATAATAGGGAATAAAATGTTAATTTCCTTTTCCCTTTTTGTTTGATTCCTGGACTGATTTTTTTCTAAATTGACAGTTTACATTAAGGTACAGAACTTTCAAATAAATCTGAGACAATAGATATATAACAGCCCTAACCAATATGAAAAAACTGTGGCCAAAGCAATATATGTTAAGGCAACAATGAAAGACTGTCTTCATAAAATTCTTTAGAAGTTTTTAAAACTAAATGTCATTGATAGTTAACTAATCTTAGCAGTCATTTCCTACTATATCAAGGTTTCAAAGACCTCAAAATATTCTAAAATGAAATTACTGTTCCATTTCTCTATTTTAATGAAAAATTATTACTCTAACTTGCAATATGCCTCTTTCATGCTGAGCACTATGCTAGGAACTGGATATAGACTACAGTAACATGCCTGTTTAATAAGGAAAAACACAGGCAGGATATAGAGTTGGTAGGTGAGGCATTTATTTTTGGGAAACTATTGGAAGTGTAGAGAGGTGTATAACATCTGAGATAGGGCCAGAAAGATGGAATTTTCTTAAACTACAAATCATTCGGGTGAGTGAAGAGAATAGTGAAGGACTACAAGCAGAGTAAACTCAGAAGTAAGCGTCTTAGGCTGCACGTGGTAATGGGTTTTGACTGGCGGCAGCCACCAGCAGGAATGGCAGTTCACACAAAAAGGTCTGTGGTAGCTGTAGACGCAGCTTTGACCCTTTGTGGAGGGCACTAAACATGTCTTGGTAGAGTGACATAAAAGTTTGTAATTTAGAATGTCTACTGAATTGAACTGGAAACAGTGGTACCACAGAGTGAAATACTGGCAAAAATAACTAAATAGTACACAAAATCTGCTTAAAAGACATGAAGAAATGGTAACCTAGGTTGATGATTGAGTGACTACATTTTGGGAGCAGCTAATCAAGGTAGGGAATACAGAAAGGGAAAAAATGATTAATTCAATTACAAGTATGCTGAGTTTAAGGTGTTGTCAGCAAGTACGGGGAGAGAGGTGCAGTACAGAGCATTTTAAAGAACTGAGTAGAAGATGAGATGAGGGGTGACCCTACTCATATGTCCTTTGACTGTTCTCATGAGTCTTCAGAAAGGGATACATGGGTGTATGTCATAGCTAGGGTTTGGATAGGTTTCCAGTGTAGAGTGTTAGTATTGGCTAATGCTTTGGGCCTCTGTAGAGACTTACTTATGTAAGACAGTCTTCAAGTCTGGTCAGTCTTTGCTTAGGATTTATGAAAACGTTATGTCCTCTGTAAGTCTGAAAGTTAAGGAAAGACTTACGAAATTCTTGTCTGGCATGAAGGTCGTTTACCAAATGACAAGAACTTGTAAGGTACGTGAGAGTTCATTGAAGAGGATGCTTGGGTGTGCTTTATGTAAAATTAGTAGTTCGACTAGCATGAGTTTTATTATTTATCATTATTATTAGGTTCCTGTGTCCTGCCACCTAAGGAACTCAAAATTTAGCTATCAATTCAGAATGTAGTACGGGGTATGTAGAAATGCTAAAAAGGAGGCCTGAGTCACTGGCATGATTTACTTAAATACTGTATTTTTTTGTGAGTAGTTTTTTAAGTTGTAACATAAATAATGGCTCTAATTATTACGAGTTATCTTTACATTCTTTCATAATCTAAATCACCAACTGTGTGAAAGCGGTTCCTTAAGTGTGCCCAGCATAAAATAGCCTCTAGCAAATGAGCAGTGAGTATTGTGCTGTTTGGGTTCCTATCAAATCTGAAGTGGCAGTTTTTCGCTCTTCTCACTTCATCCCTACATTACCGGTACCTTGGCAGTAGTTTGTGACCCCTATCAGGTCCTACTAGAAAGATCAGAGTTTAAAGATGAGCTTTTTCTTTTGCCAGATTTTCAGGATTGATAGGGTGTTGCTGTGTATCCTGTGGACATACAGTGGTATCTGTCCACTGAACACAGTATAAAGTAGAGGCTAATACCTCTAGTAAATGTTAAGTTTAATATTCTACACTGTCACTATAAGTAAGACCATTCTCCCAATTTCAGGAAGTCGGCTTGTAACTGAATTTGATACCACCTGTTGGTGAAGTGAAGGCAGCTGGTATTTCCATAAACTGTTATCAGATAGCTCTTTAAAAATTTCCTAAATTGGCACACTTACAGTCTATATGAAAGACCGTGAGTCACAGGAGTTTGATGACATGCTTCTTAGAGGTTGTATTTGCCAGCAGGTCTATCTAAGCAGGTAACAGATATTTACATAGCCAGGTGGGCAGGCCTGTTTATATAAACTCATTACAAAGAAAACAGTCTGCCTGTTTTATATAAACCTATATGGGCTTTCATTTCCAAAAAGGACTTCAGATAGTATGTGGTGTATTCATTTTCAATCTAAGGAAACCTCAGCATCGGAATGAATTAAGTAGCTAATCTTGGTTTCATCATGATGATGGAACCAGGAATAAAGTTGAAATCTTCTAATTGCTCTGGCTGGTGCTTTTTCCGAAACCTTGCCATGACTTTATCCTTTTGATGCCGAACATTATCTCGATTTATGTTTCACCATCTAAAGGTAAACTTTGATAAATAATATGGTAGTTTTTATAATAGGGTGTTAGGTAAGTCCTTATGCCACGAATACAGAAAATGTAGCTTTAACTGTCTCTAATACTCACCTGTTCTTTTTTTTTTAAATCGGTACGGGGTGGGGGGGGGATCGAACTCAACCGCAGGCAGCTTCTGCCACTGAGCTAAATCCCCAGCCCCTCCCCTGGTCTTTTAAAGAAATTTAAATTTACACCACAGGTTGTTTTCTATTTTAAATTAAAAAGACAGCAAAACTTACATAAATAATTATACATCAAAAAACTCCCTACCATATTTTCACTCCAACAGCTTTACTCATTTTACATATTATTTAAATATAAATTTAAATAGTTTTTAAAAGAACTATTTTACAAACTTATGTGATTTTTTTAAAATTGTACTTCAGCCCTAGTAATCTCTAATTAATATAGAGATTAATATCTGGATGACTTTGTTTTTAATTTTTTATGCTTGAAAAACCTTGTCCTAGTTTCTGCATGTATAATTCTTTTCAGGGCTATTTTGCTATCTTTTAATTCTTAGGCATAGAAAGTAATTTGCTAGAACATGGAAATGTAGTTTTCATACTTTAAAAGAAAGGGCAATAGTAGCACCGGTAGATTATCATGGCTTTCTCTCCAGGTTCTGTTTTTGGAAGAACTTTCTCGAAGGGATCTTAAAGAAATTGTAATGAGGAAAAAGGAGGTTGAGAAACAGGTTAATTATAGAGGGATAATTTTGAATAACCTTTACTTTAAGCATGTGATTATAGTTTCTGGAAAGCAGCTAAAAGACTTGAAAGCTAAAGGAAACAGTAGTACAAATTGGAATCTTCTGGTGTCAAAGAGTGTTTCAACATTGGGGTTTTTTGTTGTTACTGTGTTAAGAGCTGAAGGGAATTTTACAGGCTTTGCTGATTAAAACACACTACATTGAAGTTTAGATGAGACCCAGGTTGTAGAAAACTTATCATTTATCCTCTTTTAGGAAATCATATTCAGCAGTCTAATTAATTCATTTTCTTAGTAACCTTGGTGGTAGCATAACCAGGCTGAATGGAGCTGCCAGGTGTTATCTGACAGTCATGCTCCTTATTCTACTATAGTCTACTTTATCTTTATTTTAAAAAAAATTATTCAGCAGGCCTGAGTTTGAGACTCAGTGCTCTTTGGTAAATGACAGGAAAACAGGAGTTAGGGACTGAGAATGAATATAGAATCAGCTCATTTCTAAAGGCAAGAGACAGGATGGAGCCAAAGCACAGGAAGATGGAGATGACAGTAGCAGCACTAGAAAATACCTACCTAATTATGCCCCAAGTTAAATTTCTTTAAGTATCACAACTCTGGGGTGGATGTTTTTGCATTTTATAGATAAGGAAAGTAAGCATTAGAGAAGCTAACTAATTTGATGAGGGTCACACAGTGTAAGTTAAGTGGTAGAACCAAAATTCAGAGCCACGCAATCTGACCCTGACCTCTTAACCACTGAACTATATTCAGGGATTGTGGAATTGGAAGAAGCAGTACAGAGCCTATCACAAAACTCCCATCCTGCTGTTACTTACCTGATGCGTTCATTATGAAATGAGGCAATTGTCTTAATTTTTTGTGGAATCACAGCTCAGATTTTTTTAAGGAAAGAATACTAAAAATGGAAATTAGTAATTTGCCTTTTAATCCTTTTGTGTAAGAGAATTTACAGTGATACTTCACATGTAATAGTGTACAGTTTTTTCCAAAAAAAGATTTTTCATGTTTTGTTTCTCAAAATAGTCTTGATAAACAGGACAATTAGTACTTTGTCCATTGGAGGGATTAGGAAACTGAGGCCCAGAGAGTTTTTATGGCAACATTATTTACAAATAAAAAGAAACAATTGAAGATCAATTTTAACTATTTTATGAAAGCCAGTAGAGCCAGAGTATTACTATTTTAGTAATGATGATTATTCATAGTAATGAAAAGTTGTTAATGAGATTTTATCTTTTTTTTAAAATAATAGATGTTAGAAATACCATCTGTATTTTGCACATCTCAGTTTATACCAGTCAGAGTGCAGTGATTAGTAGCCAAATGTGGCTAGTGTCTACTGTCTTGACCAGTGTGTAGTTTCTATTAAAGTCATTGAGCCCACTTGGAAAATTCTCATTTTAATAATTTGAGCTCCACAGACCAACCCACACAAACCTATTTTAAACATGGAAATTCTGTCAGTTCCATTTCTCCCTAATGAGTTTTTAGTTTCTGTCTCTTACGTTGCATAACCATATAGTATATATTAGATCAGTGTCCTAAAAGGTAGATACCTTAGTATATCTCCTTAGTGCCATTCCCTGTAGATTTCAGAGTATAAAATGAAACTCACATTTTCCCAGAGGAGTTGCTTATACATATGCTTTATGTTGTAGGACCTAGGAAAGCAACATTAGGTTTTGATAGTGTGGTTGTAGCTTCTGTGTCTTCTAATTCAGCATCCTTTGAAAAAGATTCAGAAAGTTTTTTTAGACAGGCTTTCAAACATGCAAAATAATTTTTATACTAATTTTTTGGCCTTGGAAAATTGTTTAACATGACACTTGTAATACTTAAAAGTGTTCTAGGCTCCTGCTAATGAACACTTGATTTTATTCTGTTACCAGATTTTTTAAATGATTTCCCATAGAAATAAATACTGTCAGGCTAGTTGACTGGTCTTCTGATGTCCTGCCATCAGTTTTTTAAATTTTATTCAGAGTAAAAGATGGGCCTCCATCATTTTGTATACCTTTAATGCGCTAAAACTTGGTAAAGCACTTCAGTGCTTGGATCAACCCTGAAGGAAAGATTAATATTTGATATGATTTCAATATGAGGGTAATTACTATTGTTTTTGTCATTATATCTATAGTCAGATAATTAAAATAGGATTTTGGTAATTGAATAATTTGATATGACTAAGCAAAATGATTTGTCATGCCCATAACAAGCTTTGTCTTAAGCCCAAAATGTTGATTATTCAGTTACTAATTATTCAATCTTTCCTTGTCAGTTTGCCCAATCTCGAATCTTTTAATTTTCAGGTCCCCCATTCTGTTGGTCTTGATGATAGGTCTCTGTCTAGGGTACTTTCTGAGCCTCTTCAAGGTTGAAGCTAGTCACCTTGAGACAATCCCGCTTACCTTCAAGCCCTTCTCCTCGGTTGTGATACTGAGAAACAGTGAAAGTAATAGTAGGCTTTAGGAAAGCAGTGATAGCAGAATTCGTTTCAGTTCAGCTTTTGATCACAGCAATTTTAGTGAATTGTCAGATGTGTTAGAAGTGACAAGTTAGACATTTACAAGTTTAACTACATTTAACTGTACTAGCAATCTAATCTCCAGAAGTTAAATTAATTGCCTGTTTGGCCAAAGTAATTAGATGCAGCTATTCCTACAGAAAATATAATTCATCTTTTATAATTGGTGACAATGTTGAAGCCATTTAAAACATGTAAAGCTTATCAAATTCATTATATGTAAAAGTGACACATAAAAGTGGTTTTTAAACTAAATGGTGAAAAAAGTGCAGCCCTCTTTTTAAAAATTATATAGTCATACAGTATCTTCTATGCTTTATATCTAAGGAAACATATAATCTCCTAAAATTAATAAACATAGTATCAGGAATAATGCACATCTGTGGGAAAAGCATGCATTCTTTACATACCTTTTGCTGTGCACTTCATCTGAATGGCAAGTTCCTTGTTTAATAAAAATGTATGTCTTATATAATAGTAATATATGAGCATTTTATCATAACAGTCCATTTATTTCAGTTTCATATTTACATTGTTTTTTGTTTGTTTGTTTTTATTTTAGGCCACTGAACAAAAAATCAAAGGTACGTTGTTTAAAGCTATTTATTATTATTTTTTCATTAAATCAAGGTTGTTTATATGCATTTTTATTCGTCTCTAAGATGGAAGAGAAGAGCATGTGTACAGGGGTGGGAATAGATTTCTTTGGTAACATCACCTTTGGGGTTTATGGTTTATCATGGTATATATTACCACTTCTAAAATATACTACCATGAAAGCTGTCTCTCAGGTGAACATCAGTCCCTAACATACTCTCTTGTTTTGAGTCTTTGGGCATATGCATCTTTTTTAGTCTTCCACTTAAGTCTTCTTGGATGGGGCTGCTCCTAGGATCTTACTTATTTGTTGAGGTTCTACCTACTTTATTTCTTATTCTTTGTTCTTTGGTAGTGGTACTGTTTTCTCCTCCTCTTTCTTGAAGGTGTGATAGTGATATCCATCTCCATGTTACCATTTAGAACAGTAGCTTGCTAACCTTATGCTCATTGAACCTGGTCAAATAGCACCTAGTACATTCCAAGCAAAATACTTCAGGGAGAGAAATAGAACCCTAGCTTCTCTAGACTCCTGATCAGAGTCCTTCACCTGTGGAGTTCATTGCTTGGTAATAAAAGGTGTAAGGTCTTTGAGGCTGACCTTACTAGGTTTCAGTATTCTAAATTTTGAGTTTTAGCTGTATCAGAAGTATAGTCTCTGCCTTTTGTTGGTATATACACTCAAAATACTGCCTTTGTTTGAGGTCAGCCTTCGTTGAGGTATCATTTAGTAGGTGCTTAAGAGTGAATAAAAACAAATGTAGCTTATATTTTACTGCAGAAAGGGTAACAGTGAGAGGACATACCCAAACATATTATGTGATTTGTCCAGGTGCTCAGGAGGGTGACACTGAACCTAACATGGGTAACGGAAGACCTTGAGATTATAATTAGAAGATGAAATATGGATAGTTACAGAAAAAATGAAATGGCAAAGGAATCAACATAATTCAGGTCATAGAGAAAAAAAAATGTGATGTTAACGGCGATTGAATCATTCCTAGAGCGTTAAATTTTGACAAATGGGAAAAGTTGAGTATAAAGAGAGATTAAGTTGAAGAGAGTTTTATATGCTCTGTATTTATATTTGTATATGCACACATCCAGAAGGTTGGACTTTTATAGGCAGTTAGGAGCTACTGAGGAGAGCAGAGGAGTAGCACTGTTTGTTATTTTGGGTTTTCTTCCCCCCCCCCCTTTTTAAAAATCTGTTGGCCCATTCATGCTGAAGATTTTAAATTTTTTGAATTTTTTACATGAAAAATCATACAGGTTATCTCAAAAAATTCAAGGAACAAAAATTTAAAGAGAATACATTTCATTATGTACCATTGTTATGGATGTTCCAAAAACTGGATCACCAGGCTTTGAAGGGTTAACCATTGACATGGAAAGTATTGACTGAAAACTGTGTAGGCATGTGAAAAATAAAACCAAAGAAGAAAGGCATGCTGGGCAAAGGAGACAAGAAAATAACACAATATGAACATAGTGTGTTTGCGTCTAGCATAGAAATACTGGAGGGAGGTGCCAGAATGTAGCTGTGGAGGTCGTGGGACTCCGAGGGTGTCATGGTACTTAAGCAGAAAGCCTAAAAAATGTTTGCATTGTCATGGTCATAAGCTATGCCTCAGGAACATCTTTGTCAGTCATTTCTGGTATCACCAATAGCAATAAGATCAGAGAAGAAAAGAAGGTAGCAGAGGTTTGCACTGAAGTCTTGATAGTAAGAAGTGAGAGATGTGTGAGATATAATTAAAAGGATTGGCAACTGGTGAGGTCAGAAGAGGACTTGGAGGTAAGATTATGGCTTTGACACCGTATGTTGAAATAGTGACTGAGAAGCTGAATGTAGGGAGGAACATTATTAAGTTAATTTTCGTAAAATTCCACTTTGCCATGCCACTGCCTATATTGGAGTATGTTTTTTCTAGGTGTTCTTGCTTTAAGGCCAAACGCTTCTGACTGGCTTTCAAGGACTTAAAATCTTAACTTCCCATGCTCTAAATGACCTGTTTCTCACTACTGCTTTATACTTTTTAGAGCTTTCTTATCTCTTTCACCATTTCTATTTTCTTTTTGATCCAGTTTCTCAAAGAAAGATGTCTTCAGCTTGCTATTTAGCATTTTGAATCCTCTCAGAGTTCCTTTTTTTTTTTTTTTTAAGACAGGATGTTACTATGTAGCCTTGGCTGGCCTTGAACTCAAGGTTCTTCTTCCCCGGCTTCCCACATGTGTGTTGTTTAGGCATGTACTACCATGCCCAGCTTCCGGGCTCATGTGTAATGGATCACTTCAACTGCCGTTAATCTCTCCCTTTCCAGTTTCTTAGGATTTTACAGTATATCTTAAGTATGAGAACTTCATTATATTCTATATTAGAGTATTGACTGAGTGGATATGTAAATCATTCTTTTATATCCTTACCTAAAACATGAACACTATTTGGATCTTCTTGTTTTTAGATTTCCCACAGCTCTGTTAGGCTGAAGATGTGAAATGCATCGTGCTGCTTCATCAGCTGTTTCATTCACGTCATCCTTACTTATTGGGAGCACCCTCCTTAATTGGTCACATTTTTTTTATTCATAAAAATATATTGTTTTATTTTTATGCCATGTGTATATCTGTATGGTTTATGGTTTGGGGTTCACAAGGATAATTCAGAGATTACAGACTGCAGGCTTGAGAACTAGGTTTGGCCCACACAGTGGTGGTGATGGTGGTGGTGTTTTTAATATACATATAGAGCAAAGTGAATATTATAATCAAGCAATTGACATACATATTATCCCACATAATGACCTGTGTTTATTTTTATAGGCAAAAGAATTTAAAATCTCTTATGAATTTCTAGTATATAATACAGTTATTAACTATAGTTTTTATACTGTACGATTTATCTCTAGACTTGTGTAACTGCAGCTTTGCATCCTTTGATCTGTATCCCCCTTTTTCTGCCTTATCGCTACTCCTGACAGTACTTCTCCCTGCTTTTCCCTCCCCCCTCCTCTGTCCCTTCCTCCCTCCCTCTTTTTTTCCTCTTTTCTCTGCCTCTGACTTCTCATTCTCCCTTTTCTTCACCCCTCCCTCCAGTTCTAGATATTCTCCTTTTAAATAAGACCACGCAGCATTTTTATTTCTTTCATTTAAATGAGATCATGCAGTATTTTTATTTGTTTTACGTGGCTTAGTTCACTTTGCGTGTCTTTAGGATTCATTCATGTTATTGGAAATGTCAAGATCTTTTCATGATGAAGATATACACCACAGTTTATTCATTCATCTGTCAATAGACACAGGCTTTTCCCTGGCTATTGTGAATAATGCTGCAGTGAACATGAGAGTGCAGATTTCATTTCCTTTGGGCTTATTTGTAGAAGAGAGATTGCTGGGTCATATGGTAGTTCTATTTTTAACTTGTTGAAACTCTGTTAGATCTTAAATTTCTCAGTAATGAAACCTCCTACCATAATGAATCTCAGGAACTTTGCGGCTTGACAGGGATTATGGTACAGCATAGATTTTTAGAGGCGAAAACTGAGATCCAAGTAAGTTATGGCTTCAGTCAGACTTCAGTCATATAAAATAATGGCATAAATAAACAGTTACATTTGGGACCATTAAGGTAAACTAAAGATGTCATCCACAACTAAAGAGGATAATCTAAGAAATAAGAAACTCCAGCCACCCCAGACTAGAAGATGTTCGTCTCTGTAGCATACCTATACCTCATTTATGTCACATTGGTTGGGAGCTTCTGCTGGTAGTGTTGGGGTTTTATTTAGTTCACTGTTTTTGCTCACAATCTACATAGTAGAAGTTGTGTTTTTTGTATTTACAGGCTAGTAATTAAGTAATATTTAGACTACCTTATGATTCCTAATGTGCCCTCATAGCATTTTGATTTATTGATTGATTGATTGATTGTCTTTTTGAGACAGGGTCTCACTATGTAGTTCAGGCTGACCTTGAGCTCACTTTGTTGCCCAGGCTGTTCTTAAACTTGCAATGATCCTCCTGCCTCAGCTTCCTAAGTGCTGGGATTACAGGCATGTGCCACCACACCTGGCATGGTTTTATAATTTAAAGGTAAATGTATGCTAAAAATTTTGAACTGAAAACAAATTATTAACTAATCTAGAATTTATCGATAGCAGATGTTTTTCTTTGGAAGATGTCTTCAAGCTATGTAAGAAATAAGATTTTAGCTCTCTACTAATGGAAAAAACACCCTTCTCCTTTATAGGAATTAGTAAATAAAGTTGACTAATGTCAAAGTCACCATTTTCTTTCCTCATACTGATAAAGAGAAATGGTTTCATTTATTTCTAGCAAATGTAGATGTTTGCTTATACTACTAAATTAGTATAATTGATAGATATGAATGATTTTGTACTTCAGATGTCTTTGATGAGACTGAACAAAGGGAGATAGGAAGCAGGTGTGAAGAAAGCAGAAATTAGTGCAGCTGGCAGTGAACCATTGTTAATAACTAGGTTTAGGGACTAAGGAAAATTAACAGTAGTTGTTGGAAGTTTCTGAGACTATCCAAGAATTTTATCCTGAGTCCTAAGATTTATCTTGATAATAATTGGCTTCCATTTAAAGAAGACAAATTAAGATTATTCTGGTTTAAATTTTTATAAGATTAAGACTGAACTAGCAAGAGTACCACTGTTGACTGTAACCAGTTACAAATTCTCTAGACTAGGAAAAAACGTAATTTATATCATAATTTGATAGTGTTTAATTTGTATTTTTATGTTCTTTTGATTTTTTTGTCTCTCACAATGCGAACTTAGAGCTTTTTCTCAGTGCAGAAGTCATAAGAAAAATACACTGGTGAAATAGTACTTATAGGGAGCAGTTTTTGGCCAGAGGCAGAAAGCATTGAAGATGCCAAAGATGATGCTAGAATTTTAGCACAAACAGAGTAAAATGCTGAGAGGATCAGCTGCTGAGATAAATACTTCGATTTGACTGTTCCTTTGCAGTTCTCACTTCTGTGACTGTGGGCAAGTTCCTTAACCTCTAAACTTAGATTATCTGTCTCAAAAATAGATAATTCAGTCTACCTAAGTGTTGTGGGAATGCAATTATATGTAGAATGTAAGGGAGAGTAGTAAAATGCCAACTATGTAACATCCGTATCATTCTTCTGTATACTGATGGAAATGTTTAATTTGCAGGTTTCCAAGAACAGTACTTTGGGCTAAAGCTACAATTACAGTTAGCAAATACAAAATGAACACAGACTTTGGTTGCATTCTGTTTTGCTATTTTTCCATTAATGTTAACTCAATGAGTATACATTCATGTTTTAGTATGAAGTAACTTCTAAAGTGCTTAATCCATGATTAACTATTCTCCAGTTTTTGGAGAGTTTGTTTATACTTGTAAAATTAAGATGAAAATGTATACAAAATTAAGATGAAAATGTATACAAAAAGGAAATTTGAGGGTCAGTTTTGGCATTGAATTTTAGCTGTGCTATTTAGGGCAGCATTCTTCTGAGCCTTAGTTGTCTCATCTGTAAAATGTAAATGTTTCAAATGTATAGAATCATGATGACAATAACCTAGTAACAGATATATTGCTCAGCCTCTAGTTGATAAATAGTAAATTTTAATTCTTGTCACTGTGGTTTTGCAACATTCTGGCAACCTCTCAGCTCATGCTAGCAGTTTTTTTGAAGTGATGTCAGAATTTCCCGACCCACTCCTAAACCAGATAATGATTTACTTTTTCTTCCCATTAAAGTAGAGCTCACACCATCACAGCTTTATCTCAGCATATTGTGTTACAAGGGATGTGTCTTACAAGAATAGGGTATATCATCTGTTTATATCTGGTGGATCAAACTGATGTTTTATTGCCTGGTATTTATTTATTGGTAAAATGTAGTACCTTATTCACTCACTTACATTTTTTTTTATGTGAATTGCCTATTCTTCTTGTTTGTCCATTTAGTTATTAGACTTGAGTTTTTGTTGGCAAGTTAAAATTCACTGTATAGTAAGCTTATTGGTATTTAATCTGACTTGTTACAAGTATTTCCAATATTACAAACTATATCATATGTCTGAAATCACTCTGAGGATGAGATACCAGGTAGGAGTATCTGAATTTTGCTAAGTACTAGGCTCCATGGGGGTTGTATATGTATACAGAGTATACAAATACATTTTAAAAAGGAAAAAAAATTAAATAACTGTTATACTATTAATTTTAAATCTTAACTCTAAACTTCAGTGATTGTAAAACGTATCTGTGAGTTAGGCCTACTATCATTAAACTAAAACAGTACATGCCTTCTTTCCTTAGATTAAGAAAACTGGGGGTAGGGAATATAAGAGAAGAGAGAATTGATCCCTTTAATTTGTTCCAGAGCAATTATTTTCTAAAAGTTTGCATTTTAATTTGGAATATACTTTTGAAAAAATAAAATATGTCAATATATGACATTTTTTAGACTTTTTGATTTGACTCATTATGATGCTAAAGAAAACCCTACCATTTATTCACATTTAGAGAAAATTTTTCTTAAAATTTCTAGGATATTTATAATTTCATAATATTTGCTATTTAACTTAGCTGAACTTTATTTTTATGTGTCTGGGGCTTTTTTCCTTAATTTGTGTCTTTACTTTAATTCCTTTATTATGTAACTTTTGGGACCTTCTTTGCCATTAAAGTTTTTTCTGTGTGTTTTATTGTGGTACCCAAGAATTGAACCCAGGGCCCTGCACGTGCTAGGCAAGTGCCCTGCCACTGAGCTACCCTACTGCCCCAGCCTTCAGTGTGTTTTATGTTTTATGTTAGACTTTTACGTTACACTGCTGCTAACTTATACCTGAACTTTTAGGTACTCGTTTTTTTTTTTTTTTTTTCTTAATTTATTTTTTGAGTCACACGTGAAAGCTGGAGCACTCTAGGTGTTGCTGTGGATCATCTAGAACACTTTTCCAGTGTTCTTCAAACATGAAGACCTGGATGGTAATTTGTTATGTTTAAAAAAAAAAAAGAAGGAAAAAAAAACCCCATATTTTAGGCTGGATTTTGTAGCTCAGTGGTAGAGCACTTGCCTACCATGGTGGGGACACTGGTGGGGAATCTCCAGCACTCCTTCCCAAAACAAAACAAACAAAAACCAAAAGAAAAATTTATTTTTGATTACTTCTTTTTTGGGGAAGGATACCAGAAATCAAACTCATGACCGTGCACTTGCCAGGTAGACACTTGTATCCCTGGCCCCTAGGAATCTGATTAGTAAGTGTGTGAAGCTGAGGAATCTACTGCGTCTAACAATTGTAACTAAACAAATTTGTGGATCACTGATACAGAATTATATATTATGGGAGAGAGACTAGTGCGCATTGTTCTTTAAAGAGTGTGCCTGTGCCTGAAAATAGATCTTTGTACCACTTTTGTGAATCTCCTGTGTTTACACAAGATTCAACAGTTAGTTTTGGAAATGTCATATTGTGAGTATTGTGCAAGACTATCCTGTACTTTAGAACAGATGTTATACAGGGAAGTGTACTATAAATTATCCAGTATGCTTATTAATGAGAATGGAGATGATTTCTATAGTAGTGTGTTTGGCTCTGTTTTAAATTATATTGATTTGCAAACTTATTTTAAAATTGAATAAAACTGCTCTCTACCTTGTTTAACTAGCTGGATTGTTCTTTTAACTCCCCTTTAAATATAAGGACATGGAATTCAAGTTTTTGGGCCCAACTACAGGGGAAGTTGGCAAATAGTACTTCTCTAGCAGTAAAACGACACTGTGCTTTTCCTCCATTTTCTACCGCAAGCTGCAGAGTGAGAAAGCAGAAGTTGGAAATACCTCTCTTTGGAATTTCTTGGTATGGATAATTTCCTAATCTATTTTGAAGTTCTCATCAGGTTTGTGTTTTGAAAATCTGTATCTTAGTGCGATAGTGTTGCAGCTGTTCATCAGAAAAGCAGAAGGAATTGATTTCACTCAGACTTGTTTGCTCTTTCTCTGATCGTTAGACAGATTTTTAAATATGAGTGTATTTAGCAGAGCAGCCAGCATAATTGATTTGAGAGTTTAGATTAACAATAAAATTATATATTAAAAACATTAACAGTAGAGAAAAAAGTGTGTTGCCTGATAAAAGTTAAAATTTAAATATGCTCATTTGTTACATGTTAACTTCTTTCCACAAGGATTTTATTTTGTGACCTTTAAAAGCATAAAATAATGTATAATAAAAATTTTAAAGCATGTTTCATCTGTGAATGATACTTTAAAATATCATTTGAACACATAGTTTAAGAACTTTTAAGCATCAGACATTCAGAGTGTAGTTTGCTTGTTTGTTTATTTGAGACGTTTTGTGATAGAGTCTTGCTATGTAGTTTAGGCACTCCTTGATCTCACAGCAATCCTCCTGCCTCAGCCTCCCAAGTGCTGGGATTAGAGGACTGTGCCATCATGTCCAATAGAATTTGACCTAGTTATTTCATGGATAGAAATTATAAGTTTTTAAGACTTGAATTACTGCTATGTTAGTGAACAGTTTTAGTACACTTTTTATTTGTTAGTAATGATTAATTTTTTTGGTTTGAGAAAGCAGAAAAAATTCTTACTACAGATAAAAGATATTTAGGAAAATGCCCCATTTTTGCTCTTGTATGAGGCTAACACTTTCTGAGAAGCTTTTGTGCCAGCTTGTAAAGAGCTTACCATGATGCTTTTATTTTCATAGAATGATCCAAATTGACATTGGCAATAGAATTCTATTAGGTTTAGAGTTACCAAAAGAAGTCTTAAAAATTTCTCAATGGGTTGGGGATTTAGCTCAGTGGTTCAAGCACTTGCCTGGTAAGTGTGAGGTTGTGAGTTCAATCCCAGTACAAAAAAAATTTTTTTTTCTCTGTGTTCTTTACATATTTTCTATGTAACAATTTTAACTGGTGGCTTTTCCCCCCAGTTTTTTAAATAATTGAAATACCATTCTGTATGTGGTTTTTATTTTCTGGAGGTCTACTTAATGCTTCATTCTATTAAAATGATTTCGTGTATTTCAATGGCATTTTGTGTACTAGGAATGCCAGTGATAAAGTGGAAACCTGGGTTACATGGTGAGTTCAAGGCCAGTTTGAACTGCATAGCAAGGCCTTATCTCAAAAAGCTTAAGCCAGGCTGGTGGTGCACACCTGTAATCCCAGCAGTTGGGAGGCTAGGCAAAAGGACCACTGTGAGTTTGAGGCCAGCCTGGACTATGTAAGTGAGTTCAAGGCCAGCCTGCACTACATAAGGGGATCTTGTCTCAAAAACAAACAAACAAAACAACAGCAAAAAACCCAGCAACAGCAAACTGAATAAATTTATGTATTTAATTTTTTTGAATGAGTAATTCAAATTTAATTTAATCTCTAGGCTAACTCAAATTTTGCCCAACTCCTTTAAAGCTGTGAAATAGCGGAGTTGAATCACAGTATCACAAAAATATAAAAATACAACTTTATGTGTATATTTTTTGTTAGCTGAATGAAATTCCTTTAAAATATTTTTTTTAGCAACAATTTAATGTCAGGGCTAATTAGAGGACCTTTCTGTGTTAATGATAATATTGTCTGAGCTTCTGTTGTTTGCTGCATGTTCACTATAGTTTTTTTTTTTAGATCAGAGATTTATTTAAAACTACTGATTTATTTAGTAACATGCTAACCAATTACCATGAGCCGTCCATCCATCATCTCTCCCACTCCCAATCCCCATCTTGAAGTAGAGATTGAACCCAGGACCTTCACACGGAGGTATCCCCAGGGTCTCTCAGTTGCCCATGAGGGACTCATACTTGGGACCCTCTTGCCTCAGCCAACTGTAATGCTGAGATCACAGATGTGTGCCACTGCTTTCTTTGTTTTGATCGTTCTTTTTCCTCTTCTTCGTTGGCTCTTAATCTGACTCTTGAAAGTTTGATATTGCACAGGTTTCATCCTCGGGATTCTATATTGTGCTGTGAATTAAGTCATCTCATATCTCCTGATAATTATATGAGTGTTTTGCTTTTCTTGGTACTAGGAATACCAGTGGTAAAGCCAAGACAAGAAGCCAGCACTTTCAGAGCATAGCCTCTGCAGTGTAAGATGTTTGTAAGACTGACTGAATGTAGAGGAATTTGATTGGTTGTTTTCTAGGCAATATGACCAGGAAAATTTGAAAAAAGATTATTAAGGCAGTTTGGGCAAAAGTGATAAAATAAATCACCATTGCTTTCTGGGGTAACTGCAGTTATTCAGTGCATTGAAAGAGAAGGGAATCTATGTGGTTTGCAGGAAGATATGTGTATGGAAAAATGATAGGGATCATTGCAAATTATCAAAATTAATTTTGAAAAGAATTATGACAGATAACTTGGGTCTGGTAACTGAACAGATTTAGGGAATGGTATAAGTAAGTGGAGCAGAGAGACTTAGATTTCTGCAGAGTAAACTGGTGGGCCCTCAGTAGCAGTGGGAATGTAAGGATTTGTCTGAATTCTATCAAGGTGGTGATCTGTTGGACCTGTTGACTAACTGACAGGGTTTAGAGGGAGAAATTGAGGAAACCACTTCGTGTTATTAACTAAATAGGTAGACCATCCACTAAAGCAAGCAATTCCTTGCCTTAACTCTCTGCCTTAGGAACTTACTACTATTACATTTTATTTTGTTTATGCTACTACTTAAAACTGTTCTTTGGGCCTTTTCCCTGTCTTCTCATTCTTTAATTCTTGATTATTTTTTCAAATATCAAGTTCTGAATTCATGTTTTTAATAAAAAAAATTTTTTTTCTTTGTGATATCAGGGATAGAGCTCACAACCTTGTGCTTGCCAGGCAGGCACTTGTGCACTGAACTATATCCTGGCTCTTAATCCAACAGTTTTTTAAAATTCCATTCACTTGCATCTCATGAATAGTTAATAATAGTGGTTCTTAGAATTGACTTGAGGACAGGACCCTTGGAGGCTCCTCAAAATTTTCTTGAGATTCATGTGGTCAAAACAATTTTCCTGAAACAGGAAGACCTTATTGCCCTTTTCAGTCTTCTCTCATGAGTAGATAGTGAAGTTTATCAGAAGGCTGTATGTGCAGCGGACTGTTGTAACATTAGATGCAGGTAAGATCTACCTGCCGTCACCAGGCACGGTAGCCCAGGCCCGTAATCCCAACACTTGGGAGGCTGAGTGAGGCAGAAGATTGCTACAAGTGTGAGGCCAACCTGGGCTGCATAATAAATTCAAGGCCAACCTGAACTACATAGCAAAACCCTTCTCAAAACAAAAACTACCTGCCTTGTTTTAAGTGAAATACTAAAAGAAATTTGCAGAGATGAAAAAATCTATAGTTACTTAGCTTAAAAAGGTTATTTTTGCAAAAACTGTGTGAATATGCAATGGGCTTGTATTTTAAATGAATATATGAATTTTTCTTAAAAAAAGCATAAGTAGATAATACAGTAAATATTCCTGTAACTCACATATACACAGCAGTTAAGAGTTCTCAATTTTTAAGAGTAAAAAGGAATTTGAGACCATAATGTTTGAGAATAGCTATTCACTAGCCATATCCACAAGTGAACTCATTCTTTCATATTTGAAAAATTTGATTTTTGTCTTCTGTTCGGTAATTTGATGAATGGTACCACTGTCTACTCAGAGTGTACGCCAGAAACCTGGATATCATCCTTTATCCCTCCTTTCTTACCCTGTGAGGAGTAATCCCTGACATTTACTGGGCATTCACCATGTGCTAGGTACCATTTTTAGTTCTTTTCATATATTACTTCGTCAAACCTTCACAACAACCCTATATTGTGAGGATGTTAATATCTATGCTCATTTCACAGTGAAGGTCCCAAGTGGTTAAGTACCTCACCTGTGATCATACAGCTAGATTAAGGTGCAGAACTGAGATTGAAATCCAGCCAATCTCTTGAACTTGGACTTGTTTGTTCTAAAACAGTTTATGTACTATACATATATGTTTCTTGAGGATATTATATCCATATGTATGCATATGTATGAATTATTTACTCACATTCCTGTTTCTCTGTACATGCAGGCTCGCACACACACAACTTGCTGTGTATCTGGGCTTAATACTTTTTAGAAGGATAAACCTTAGAAGACTTTTCAGTGTCTTGTTATGTTATAGGAGCTTATATTCATTTTATCAGCCTGCTTTGATACATTATATTTTATAGAGCAAGGACTGGAAAGCTACCGACTGGGCCAAAAACAGCCCACTGCCTAGGTTTGTATGTGAAATTTTATTGGAATACAGACGTTGCTCCTTTTGCTCAATGATGGCAGAGTTGTATAGTTCTGACAGGCTTTATGGTCCACAAAGCCTAACATGTTCATTATCTTAGCCCTTTGCACAAGGTGTGTAGATGGCTTTTCTGTTTGATTGTTAGAAATTATGCATGTTTTTTTCTTGTGTTTCCAAAACGATGACATTTTGTCTTTCCTTTTCCTGGCATTATTAGGTCCTTTATTATTCACATTGTTTGGGAATTGACTTAATGATGTTGTATTGATGCAGCAGGTTTTGCTGTGCTGTGCAACAATTTAAACATGTTAAGATATGTGTTTCCTAAAAGTACTCTAATTTAGAAACAGACCAGTCATACAATAGAACTATTGATCAGTGAAATTATTTGGTCCCAATGGGTACATTCCTAGATTTCTTCCATGCTGAGTTAGATTTCCTGCTGCTTCAGTGGTCAGTGTTAAGTTTTTTTTTTTTTTTTAAACGCCCAGTGACTTTTCAAACTAGGTATAGAATTGAATATAAAGAAATCTTCTTATTGATGTATTTATTGAGGCAGTCTCACTGTGTAGTTCAGGCTAGCCTCACACTCATAGTAGTCTTCTTCTGTAAGCCTCGTAAGTACCCAGATTACAGGTGTATACCATGCCCAGCAGAAAATCATTTTTTGTATTTTCATTTTTTAAAAAATGTTAATGTTTTTGTTTTTGTCTTTTTTTTTTTTTTTTCTTTTCTTTTCCTTTTTGGGTACCGGGGGTTGAACTCACAACCTTGCACTTACCAGGCAGGAGCTTAGGCCACTGAGCTAAATCCCCAGCTCCCTTTTCTTTTCTTTTCTTTTTTTTCCTTTTTTCTTTTTTTTTCTTTTCACATAACCATTCCTTGGATTCATGGGTTCACTTTTAAAATCATTAATTTCTGTGTTTATCCTTACTGCTTCCTTTAGTTAATTTCTTCATCTGCAGCAGTTGGATGCTTTATATCTTTGCTTATTTGTTGGAAATAAGGCTATGAATTTTTCTTTAAGCATCGAGTTAATTGCATCTTGAAATGTATTACATACAGTGTTTTACTATTATGTTCTTAATAACTATGCAATTTGATATTTATTTCCTCTTCAACTTGGTATTTTTAAGGTAGTTTTATTTTGCTACCTTTTGTCATTTTTAGTGGCACTGTATTGCAGTCCAGAATTTTGATCTACATTTTTATAATCTCTGTAATTTGTTGGTCCTTTTTTTGTAGTGCTATGTGGGATGTGCGTGCATGTGCGCATGCATGCGTGTTAACTTTTTATGACTATCATATATACTTGTCAAAAAAATGTTCTATTGTCTACTGTCAAGGTATATGGTTCTGCTTTTTGTTGTTTTCTTTTTCTGTCTCTACTTGGTTTACATGTTTTGATACTATAAGACTTGGTGTATAAAATTTCATGTTGTGTTTGTAACTGAAGTATTTATCCTTTATATTGCTTTTCTTCTTGAATTTTCTTGTGTGTGCTATTAATGCTGTTTCATTTCAATTTTCATGGCATTTTTGGGTGGTATATATTTCTGTGTACACTTTTTTCCTCCCAACTTTTCTGTGTTGTTTCAGGAGTGCTTTATACAAAGTGTTTTCTTTAGGTTTGTGGTTTTCTTTTATTAACCTAGTTAAAGAGACTTTATGTTGTAACAACCAAATTTAACACCTTCATATTTATTGTAATTTCACTGATTATGGGGCTTACTCTTGACTTCTTATTTTGTATTAACTCACTTTTTTTCTCCTTTCAGTGGCTTCAGTGCTTTTGATATAATTAACTTAAAAATTTTAGACTACACATATACAGCGATAGAAAAATATAGTCAGTCTTTCAAATGAAAAAGTATTTATTACAGGGAAAGATACATTCAAAATAATTATCCTCACTTTAGACACACTTGTCATTCTCATTACTTTTTTTTTTTTTTTTTTTCCTTTTTTAAGAAGACATGTCTTGCTATGTAGTCCAAGCTGGCCTTAAACTCACTGTTTAGCTTAGACTGGCCTCAAACTTGTGATTCTCCTGCCTTAGCCTCCGACTGCTGGGATTACAAGCATGCACCACCATACCTTGCACTCACCACTTTCTGAAAGCAGTTCTGGAAGTCCCTTTTCTTGTCTTTCATTGGCTGTCTTGATGTCTTAAATTGATTCAAAATATTTACTTTCTATGGCTATTTTGATTTTGGAGAAGAGTCAGAAGTTACACAGTGTCAGATCCAATGAATAAGGTATATGGATACTGTATTTTATCTAGAATCCTGTCTTTTCATTGAAAGGAACTTGGCTACCAAATTAACTTATAGTTTTGATTGTTCGTTTTAAGACATGAAAGAAAACTTTCAGAACTGCTTCAGGAAGTAGAGTGACAGGATGGTGTGTTGAAGCCTGGGGGAATATTTTGAAGGAGATTAATGGCAGTGTGTCTTCTACAGTAATTTTAGAAATGTAAATGACACCATATTTTTTGATCAGGCCTTGTGGAATAGTTAGAATTGTTCACTACTTAATATTTTCCAAAAACTCTTTACCCCCATAGTGACTATTAACTTCTCGTTTACGCATTACTGTTCCCTTTTTATTTGAGATTCTACTTAAGATTAATTTTATAATCAATAATTATATTGTCTCAATTTCTTTACTTGTAGTGAATTTTTCTGGCTCTAGAAAGGTGTACCTTTCTCGGCCTTCTTTTTTTGTGTGGTATTTTATTGGTGAAAAATACATTTATTTGAATTTGTGGTAGATGTGAGATTGCTGGGTGATGGATACTGTTCTGAACTCCTAGTCACTTATATTTAGTGTTCAGTTCTTAAAAAGTCTTTATAAAGGCCACAATATTTATATATGGGTTCTCTTCTAATCTTTTTACTATAGGAAGAGCATTTTCTTGTTTTTTCTTATGTAAATACCACCCTGTTTGGGTATAAAATTAGTATCACAGTTTTTAAAAGAATGCTTAATTTTTCAATTGTAAATATCAAATGAGCCACTGTTGCAGGAGTGACTACCTTTGCCACCTTAAGCTTGCATTCAGTTGCCAAGTACCATGTTCAGTCTGGTATTGAGCATGTCAAAGCTGAGTTAATAGTTTTTATGATCCCCATAATTTCATTGTTGCAAGCTCTATCTTCCTTTCATTTGGGAGGCACTTTAGAATATTTTAATGCCTTATTGTTCCCATTAAATGTTTTTAATAGCTAATATTTACTTATTACTATGTCAAGCACACAAAGGAGTATGCATCATTGCTACATATTAGGAGCTTTAAATTGTGTGGGAGACAAATTTTCATGGGTGAAGTAATTTGGCCTAAAAAGCACTTGGTCCAAATTATTAATAAGAGGCTTTTCAGTGAGCATCAGAAAGAATAAAAAGGATTCCAGTCAGTAAATAGAATGTTTGTAATTTCTCACGACAATTCCTCCTGGACGCCAATTTGTCTGTATTACTTTAGAAATTGAAGTCACATTGAAAGGGATAAGAAGCCAATACCGTATATTAAAAAAAATTAGTGTGAGTAGTATGAAATGAATCACCAGATGTTCAGAGAAGGAAGACAGTTAATGAGTTTAGATTGTTCCATGAAGGGAGACTGTCAAGCCGATATTGAATAACACAAAGCTAGATAACTGTTTTGATCAACACAGATGGCCTAGGCTTTATTCACAGCATCATGTACAATACAGACATTTAATGAATACTTGTTTTGTTTAGGTCACAATAATAGCTTCTATTTACTGAGTGGCTACAGTATCATGGACAATTGATGAAGACCATCCCATGAAAAAGATACAGAAATTATCTCAGCAGGGAGGGTGGGGTTGGTTTGTTTCAAGAATTAGGACTTTTAATCCTTGAATAGAGTTTTATCTGAGTGTCCTCACCAGTAACATGGATATATTTCGCTTTGCTTATCTAACAGTGGTGTCTGTGAAGATACACTGAGCAAAAATAATTAAACTGCTGCAAATGTATGAGATAGTATTTGGGTGGTTATTAAAAGAATAGCCACTTTTAATACAGCCTTATGTTCTGTGCTTTATAATTATTAAAACTTCAGTCTTAGTATACCTTTGCAAAGTATGGGTCTTATTTCCATTACATGACGGAGAAAACAGGTACAGTCAGGTGTACAACTAACTTGAAGACACCAAGCTGTGATTGAAACCTGGCTCTTGTGCCATGTCCTCTGTAGTTTCTGAGATTGAGTATATTTTTGTTGGTTTAAGGCCTTTCCATCAGCTTATTATTTTTCTCTTTTAGGAAAGAGTCTAAAACTATAGTTAATAGTTTCTGATTTTTCATACAATAGACAAATACTTATATCAAATTTGCTTAAAATAGCATCCAAATTATTTCTGCAATTTTGATAAGTCTTGAAGATTTCATTATTATCTTTGTATTTACTTCCATGTTCTTAGTTTGTCTTATTTGTCAGATTTTGTATTTTATCAGTGAAAAACATTGTTAACTCTGCTGCTTTTATAAGGAAACCAGCAAGTCGTCTTCTACCTTTATTGTCTTACAAAGATTTAAAGTAGGGACCAAATATATCTTAAAGTGCAGCGGAATAAGAGTAGTTACTAGAGAATTGAACAATTGTTTTAGGACACAAAATCAATTTGACACAAGCTGAGCATGGTAGCGCATGCCTATATATTCCTAGCACTCAGGGAAGCTGAGACAGGAGGACTGCAAGTTTGAGCCCAGCCTGGGCAATTTAGTAAGACCAGACTCAGAAAATTAAAAGCCCAGGGAGGTAGCTCAGTACAAAGTCCCTGGGTTCAATTTCCAGTGCCCCCCCCCCAAAAAAAAAGATTTGGCACATTTGTTCTTGTAGTCATTGATGAGTTGCCTGGCTTTAAAGCAAGTGCTTCCCATCTGATGGGAGCCTAATATGGTAAAGCGATAGTGAGCATGAGATGCTGTCCTGCCAGTGAAGGCCAAGGGACTCTGCCCTTCAAGCTTAGGCAGTGAGCTGAAGAAGAGAAGTGAGCTGGTAGGGTATCCCGCAGAAAACTTGAGCCTGTGAATGAGGCTATCCTTGTACACGTTAAGCCTTTGTTCTGTTAGGATTGTTTTCATAGTGCTTTTGAATTTAGATGGCTTACTATGGAGGTACACTTTACTGGCTAATCTTTTCCACCCCTTTTCTTTTGTTGGGATTAGTGCCAGAACAGATAAAGCCCAGTGTAAGCCAGCCTCAGCCTGCCAACTCTAATAACGGCACTTCCACACCAACCAGCACTAATAATAATGCCAAGCGAGCCACAGCCAGCAATCAGCAGCAGCAGCCGCCACAGCAGCAGCAGCCGCAGCAGCAGCCACCGCCGCCACCGCAGCAGCAGCCGCAGCAGCAGCAGCCACAGGCTTTGCCTCGGTATCCTCGCGAAGTACCGCCACGATTTCGCCATCAGGAACATAAACAGCTTCTAAAGAGGGGTCAGCATTTTCCCGTCATAGCGGCAAAGCTGGGATCTGCTGTTAAGGTGTTAAACAGCCAGTCAGAAAGCAGTGCTGTAACAAACCAACAGCCACAAAATAACGGAGAGGTGCAGAGCAGCAAAAACCAGTCAGGTGAGAGAAGGTATTTCTTACAAGACTCACACTTTAGCATCATGAGCAGTGTAGCAAATTTATAAATTCATAGCTTTTTGGTAATGTACTTACATTTGTCAGGATCTGAGCTTTAATGTAAGAGTCCGGTATAGGTAGTTATAAGCAGGGAACCTTACATTTCCTTTGACTTACCTGCCCAACATACTTTAAAAATGAATGTTTTAATCACTGCCCATTCAGATTCTCCCATTTTGATACAGAGCTTATAGCTAAAATTGAAAATAAGACTACAGCTAAAATTGTGCACTCCCCGAGTCATGTGCTCCATACATAATTACGTACATTCCTGCATTTAATCTTCAATAACCCTGTGAGATATAGTTGTTCTTATATCTGCTTTTCCTGATTGTCCCAGGCAAAGTTACTCAGTTTCTACCTGTGTGTTCTCCTGTCACCAAGATCTAGTCTGTATACTATAAATCATGGTATTTCATAGCTGATAAGTAGCAGATTCTGGACCCACATCAAGATCTGACTCCAAACCTATGCTTATAACCACCGTGCTGTGCTTTGGCAACATACTGGATGTGATAAGTAAAGAAGAAGAAGATACAAATGTGAATTTTTTAGAACAGCACCTCATTATTGGAAAGAATACAAGTTTACATTGTTCTGAGTTCATGCTTACTCTCCACTACCCTACTTGCTTAAAATAGGTGCGAGACTGGCCAAATACCTTAACTCATGTGACTTTTGTTGAATCTGTAGTAAAAAATAGTATCCAACCTTGTAAGTTTGCTTTGAGGATTAAATTATGTGACATATGAAAGCAGCTAGCTTACTACCTAGTGTTTAGGTGCTTAATAGAGTATCTTCCACTATACTTATGACAAAAATTTGGTTTGCACATTGTATCTAAGGCCAAATAGTACGCAGTTAGTAATTTGCATTTCATTTGTGAAATCAGGTTAGAAACAGATATGTCAGTCATCAGCATAAGAAAAACTAGTTTGTCTACAGCCACACCATCTTAAATGCCCCTGATCTCAGAAGGGCCTAGTTAGTACTTTGTTGAGAGAAAAAGTATGGTCAAAACCTTAGGAAAGATTATTTCCGCAACAAATGCTTGAGTATATATATACTGTAAACAAGCAAGATAGTATGATAAATAAGAAAACAGTAGCGAGGTGGGATGATATACTCAGAATATTGCTAAGTATGTTTTTTTAGTTTAGGAAATGAAGGAATAAAACTTTTTGACATGGAAACAGGAGTATAGGAATCTTGTTTCTCAGGAGTTCAGTCAGAAAAGCCCAAACTATTATTAGATAAGACATTCCGATGAGAAGAAGTCATAAGATGTGGGCATAGGAAGAAGTCTTCAAGGACATCTGAGAAGGAAAAATATCCTGCCTGTTTCTAAAGGAACTTTACAAGGGTGGCCTGCATTAAGGTGGAGGTTCAGTTGGAAGTCAGGATGGTACAGCAGGCTGTCTGGAATTAAATCCCAAAGCAACCTGAGAATGCAGATATGAAACCAAAGCATTCCCAAGAAGACCCAGACTTGTCTTTTCAAAAGTAGTTGGTGAATATCTGCTTATTTTGCATTTTCATACTAAAGCACTTTTTGTATATTCTACTAGCAATGGTAATAGAAACTTTGACTATAAAGTGGTCCATCAGGAGTCAGTGAATCACAGAAGAGTTCTTAAGGAAGTCAGGTCTGTCCTGGCTCCTAAACTTACTCACAATTATAACAGTGTTGTAGTGACCTTTATGTGGAGATTACTGTGACCCACACATATTAACACATTTAATTCTCATTTTATAGATTATGTAGTGTTGTCTTCATTTTACAGATTGGAAAGTAACTTAATCAATGAATAACAGTGTACTGGACATGAGCAATAGCTGAGAAACTTGAAAACTGTTTTGACAGCTACAGGTAGTCTAGAATAGCAGGAACATACTGTTTTTATTTGTGTATGTTTGTATTTAGCTTTTTCCAACACAGATTTGGCATTTAAATTAATGAATGTGATATACAAAAACTTACTTGCAGTTTTCATGGTAGAAAGAAGTGTTGGATATGTCTCCCTTGTCCTCATTTAATGCATTTCTCACTTACTTAGTATAATCAGAGAGTAAGGATGGTAGCTAGGTGAGATTAGATAGTTATAAATTAGAAGCACAAGCTAAGTGCCTTCAGGGGCTATCAGGTAAGTAAAGTACATGATGAAAAGAAGTGGGAATTATGGTAAAGTATTTATTCTTTATGCTTCCTAAATGCCTTTTTGTTTTCATTGGGAACCAACCACTGGTCATACAGACAATTCTCAGGCTGAGCCCTTGGCCTGCAATTTGTTATTGTGCCTCAAACATTAAACATTATTGATGGTTTTGAGTTGTATAACTTTTTTCTCTAAAGTTGACTTCTTAGACCGTAGTAGGCCCTGCTGCTGCCCAGAGAACCCTAAATTGGGAACCACTTATCATAGAGGATTTCAGGAGAATTAATACATTCAACAAATTTGGCAACAATATTGTTCTTAAAATGTTCTATTTCATTTTTTATCACCTAACTTGATATGTACAGGAAAGTTTAAAAGACTTCAGTGCATCCTTATGCCTTTATCCAAATCTAGTGGTTGTAATACAGTCCCATCTAACGGGCATGGTGATGCATACCTGTAATTCCAGCACTTGGAGGCTGAGGCAGGAAGATTGCCATGAGTTTGAGGCTAGCCTAGGCTACATAGCAAGTTCAAGTTCAACTGCCTAATAAGACCCTGTCTCCCCCCCAATATATATATATATATCCATCTTGATTTCACGTATGCTGTCTTTTTCATGCATACACACACTTCATTTTCAAGAAAATTGTAAACATCACAATAAATTTACCTTTAATACTTAACCTTTGTATTTTCCTAAATATAGTATCCTATATAGCTGTGATACTATTATCAAAAGAATATTAACAGTTCATCAGTATCTTACAAGAATTCAGGTTCACATTTCTGCTAGTCATCCCAGTAATAGTTTTTGTTAGTTTGTTCACAGTATGATCCACTTATGTAAAACATGCATGTAAAGCAACTTTATTATTTAGGAGAGAATTCAAATATAATAAAATACAAAGATTTGCATGAGTAAGTGCCACTGGGTGACCCTCTGGGGAAAGAAAAGAGATACAAGTAAAGAAAGGGTATAAAAAATTTTTTCTGCTGCACTAGTGTATTTCTCAAGATGAGGTAATTGAGCATTTTTTATGTTACTGTGTATATCCTCTCTACATTTGGAATATTTCTTTGAAAAAGCTGAAGGATATTTGAGGTATAATGGTGAATAATCACTGGAAATGTTGTAACCACAAGTATTAGCATTAAAGTTTCTGGAGATGTTTGGAAACTAAAGAACTGTCCATCTACCTGGCTCTTGCATTGGTCTTTCCAGTTTCAGTGCTGGGTATGTCACTGCTATCTTGTAACTTCTGTTTTTAGCTCTCAACTTGCACCTTTCCCATAATCTATGAAGTTCACCAGTCTACTCTCTTTGGAAAAGAAAAATAAAATTCCTTGAGGCTCTTGCACAATTTCTCTCCTACCCTTCTTTCAGAAGGAATGTCTATATTTGCAGTCTCTTAACATTTATCCTCTGTAATCCAACACCTATTATACTGATCTTATGAATGCCAGATATGACTTCTTTTTAAACAAATTTTAATTGTGGGAAAAGTCAGCCTTTTCTGTCTTAATAGATCTCTTTTCTCCCTATCATTACTTCCTTTTTCTTGAAACTTTCATTGATTGCCTCTGCATCATATACAGGTATCTTTTGTTTTCCTCACACTCCCCTACTTCTCTTTTATACTTGCAGTACTTCTTCAACCAGGTCTCCAGTTTTACTAATTCCTTTGACATTGTTTCTTTATCTACCCCACTTCATTCCCCCCCCCGCCCCACCTCAGTGTTAGTTTTCATGTCTTCTAGATGTCTCCAACTGGTACTGGGCTTCTCAAACTCAGCCACATCTGATCTTATTATCTTGCCTCTTACCACTGTCTCCTTTTGGATTCCCTTGCTCGAGAAGTAACCAATCTAGAATCAAAATCATGCTTGATGCTTCCTTCCTTCATATCTAAATCCACTGGTTTACCATTGCTATGCTGAGTTTTAAAACTCCAAAATAGCTTTGTTTTTCTCTCTCCCCTTAGGTACTGTCAGTAGCAATAGTTGAGGTGCTCCTCATTGGGTCTAGACAATACCCCCAAAGAATGTCTTACAGCTCTTTCTATACTACCCTCACCCCCTTTCTTCAATCAGAAGCCAGTTATTCATACATCGTACCTGGTTATAAGAGGTTGGCTTGTGGCTTGTATCAATCACGTATCAGTGGAAGATTTCTATGCCTATGACCTTAAATATTGTCTGTTTTCTAGGCTTCACTGACAGAGTTGAGTAGTTCCCACGGACTGTCTGAGCTACAAAAATATTTATTATCTGGACCATTACAGAAAGTTTGCTGACACTGGACCAAAAACTTAAAAAAGACATCTTGAACTTTATTTAAAATTGTGCACCTAAGATTCTCTCATATTCCCTGTGGTACATCTCATATTACTTGGAAACACTGAAAAACCTAAATATTTACTTTTGAACCTCTTCTCATAGTGATATTTAAATTCTTTAAGTTAGAATGCAAATATTTGTATTGCTTGTGACGTGTTATATCTTTTGTAAAAAAATATATGACTTTCCATCAATCTGAGTTCTTCCTGACTATATGGCTTTTGAGTCACTCATTTGAGTTATTACTCGTCTTTTCTCTACTGCCACATAATCTCTTCGAATAGATGTCCTGAATGCAGTATTATATTCTTGTTGACATATGGTGCTAGAGTGTGAGTGGGATGCTGATGACATTTTAGATTTCAGATGTTTCTAAGTGATGTACAGCCTCCCAAGTCTTTGTCTATCTAGAGCATTATAGTGTATAAATATTCATATTTTACATTATATTCAGTAAAACTTAAACTGCACTCTTCCCAGCAGCACAAGTGTTTACAGTCAACTCTTATTTCTTGGGGAAAATTAATGATAATCTTGTACCTAGTGATATTCCTATCTTCCAGATATGCTTATCTTCCAGGTCATTTAGAACAATGAGTTTTGGCTTCCTTTCAGAAAGGGAGAATATCATTTGACCTCTTCCAACTCTGAAATCACCTCTGACTCTGTGAAACGTTTTAGTCGTGATTCCTGAAGAGTCATGTTCTTTCTCTTACTTCAGTTAGAATGATGTCTGCTCCTCTTCCCCAATACCATTTAAATTTTCTTCCTAAACTGTAATCTTTTTCATAACCCAATATACCTATGATTTATTCTTGGAAACCCAGTTTTTTAAATATTCTCTAGGTGCTATTGAAAGTTTCAAGTAGGTTCCAGATTTAAAAAGGAGTTTTAGCTAATTTATTACTAACGAGGCCTCTCCTTATTTTCCTAAAAGACGTGGGAAGATGTAGTAAAAGATAGACCTTGATCACCGCACCATTTCCAAAACAGTTCATGAGCAGAACGGAGACAGTTTTTTAGTAATTAACATTAAAGGTGAAAACACATTTGAAAAATATGTTCCATTGTTTGCTTTCTTTACTTTGTTTTCTTCTGACATTAAAAAGTATCATTTAAAAAAAAATCTGTCATTTCTTTTGTGGTTGCTTTTATATACAAAAATTCATTCATTTGAACATGAACATATCTTCATTCAGGTACTGAATATTTCTCTTCCCCACTGATTTAAAATTTTAACCTTTGCCGTATTATCTTGACACGTGGGGCTGTTTGAGTTAGCATTTCTGGTCAGTTGAAGTGCTTATGTACTCAATACAGTGCAGCTGAAGTATTGCGTGATAATATGGATTCCTTTCCTGATAAGCTCTTCTGGAGATTTTTCTGAGAATTATTCTCTCATTTGTTTTACATGAATATAGGGCTGGGTATTTAGCTCAACGGCTGAAGTACTTGCCTTGTAAGTATAAGGTTGTGAGTTCAGTCCCTGGTACCAGAAGAAAAAACTGTTTTACATGAATGTTAAAATCAGTTTTAATCAGATAGGCTCTGATTAATAATTTCTTAGAATGGAATTAAACCTAGAACATTTTTATATCTTAGGACAAGTTGTCATACTTTTTTGCGGGGGAGGGAAATGAGACAGGGTCTTGCCATGTGGTTCCCACTGGCCTTGAACTTACTGTGTAGCCCAGACTGGCCTCAAACTTACAGTGATCCTCTTAAGCCTCTTGAGCGCTGGGATTACAGGCACAAGTTGGTATAGTTAATCAAAATGTCTTCTTTGACCTGTAGATCTTTGAAGGCTGGTTGGTTGGTTGGTTGGTTGGTTTTGTTGCAGTACTAAGTATCAAATCCAGGACTCTGAGCATGCTGGTCAATCACTTTACCACTGAGTACATCCTCAGTGAGATGTTAAGTATTTCAGTTAGATTCTAAGTCCTTGCATGGCTCCTAGTGACTGGAATATTTTTTTCTGTCATATTTTCTCATTGGTTATTTGCAGTGTATAGAAAAACTGTTGTTTATATGTTGATCTGTCTTTTCTCTCCTCTGTTATCTTATTTTTTTTAAACTGGAGCTTGCTGTACAGTTCAGGCTGGCCTCAAACTCTGGGCAGTCCTCTCGCCCCCCAGTCTCCCAACTGTCGAATAACAGACATTTGCCACTGTGCCTGGCTTCTCTTTGTTGTCTATTTCCTTTCATTTTGGGGTCATATTTCAGGGATAAGTTCTAGTATTGGGCTGAATAGTAGTAGTATTCGGTGAACAACGCTTCCTGTCTTTCTGTCCTGTGGGGATCTGCTGGTTATAATTGGTGCTGTTACTGTTCGAACTTTCCATGTGAGGAAACTCAGGCACAAAGCAATTGGAAATCCTGTCTATGGGTTTTACAGCTCATAAATAGTCCAAGTTGTCACGCAATAGTCTGTAATGTTGTTGTTGTTGTTGTTACTGTTTTGTACCAGGGGTAGAACTCACAACCTTGCACTTACCAAGCAGGCACTATGCCACTGAGCTACTGTATCCCTTGCCAAGTCTGTACTTTCAGTCATTGTATCAGACTGCCCATCTAGGGCACTAATTTGCTGCAACAGTGAGCTAAATGCATTGCATATGATAGTACAGTAACAAAACAACTAGTTTAAGAAGTATCCCCATTTTGTAGATGTTGGTCATACAGCTACTACGTGAATCCACACTTGAATTCAGGTGTTTCTGGAGTCCCAGCCATATATTGCCAGCTACCCTGTTTTATGAAGGATTCTGACAAACCCTGCTTTTCTCACTTGATTTCCACAAGTTAACCTCTGAACCTCAACTTCATCATCTTCAAAGTGAAGGTGATGCCTGTGCTATAGGGTTTTCCCAAAGACTGTGATGAGTGTATAAAGCTCATAGTGAGTGCTAAACTCTGTTGATAATGCTTACAGTGCTGATGGATGTGTATATGTTGGTTTTGTTTTACCCTGTGAAACTGACTTTTTGTAGCCCTTTAGTTCTTGAGTTAATTCTTATAGGCATTGAAAGATATGAAACTGCATTTGACAGTTTACCAAAATAATTCTTAAACTGCCATAGAAATCCAAGTCACATACATAAATTTAAGATAATATATTGTGAGACCATTTCTAGTCTCTAGTCCCCTTTCCTACTCTTCAGCTTATTGTCTTTTACTTCTCAGTCGTTGCTTTTTGAAAGAAAGTGATGCAAGTTGAATCTGATTTTTTTATATTAACATATCACACTGATGTGGCTTATATTTTACTTTGTGGAGCTTTAATAACACCTAGAATTCATTCATTAGATCTAGAACATGACTTGAGTGTGTATTTAAAAGCACTATATGTGCTTCTGATTCTTAATCTGATAGAGAATTACAATATTTACAACCTCCTTAAGACAATCTGAATGCATTTCTTTTTGTGGGTTAACATCTGTGGAATTCCTACGTACCAGATCATTGTAATGAGACTAAAGAATCTAGGAAACTATCAGAAGCACTGATTGTCTGTGATCAAATAACTAGATAATATGTATTTTACAGCAGTAAGTCTTAAGATTATATGATTATACGATTGATTGTTTATAGTCTTTGATATCTGTGGCTGAGTTTATCATACATTGGTGATCTTTTTAGCATACCATTTTTTCTGTTGTTTCTTAATTAACATGGCTATGAAGGTAAATTAAGAAATTTTTATGAGCAGCAAGCTGAAAATATTCTTGGTTGTATGCAGTATTTCAGTTGAGTCTGTATACTGCTGAAATGGAAATAAAATAGAGAAGGCTTTGGAATTCTTACAAGCTTGTTATAGTATCAAAACAATTGTGTGGTCAAGCTATTCTAGAAAACAGGATGGAAAATGATCCTGTATGTTCTTAATACAGTTCATCAAGTTTGGACAATTTACCTTTATCCTTCTTCCTTGCCTGTGTTCAATCTGAGCCCCTTTTTTCTCCACTCAGGCCTTTGAGCCCAGGTTGCTCCATTATTTTAATATATCACCATCTTGAGTCCTTCCTGAGTCCACCATTTTTTTACTGGCTGACTTGTTAATAATTCAATCATTCAGCACACATATATTGAACTAATATATTCCAGCACTGCTCTGTGGTTTTAGGATTTAGCAAAATTGTCTGCCTCTGTGAAATACTAGAAATGGAAAGTTATTGGAAATAAAATAACCAGTGCCCCTGTAACCATGCACCAAGTATTGTATCTTATTAGATTATATGTATTTATAATATACTTACCATTTTTGAGACTATTATTTAGTATAATTTTAAAAATGAGTAACACTAAATAGTTGTACTACTTCTTTATTCTAGATATAATCCACAACACTTCAGGATCCCATTATGAGAATTCCCAGCAGGGACCTGTGTCTTCTACGAGTGACTCTAGCACAAACTGTAAGAATGCTGTTGTAAACGACTTGGTGGAAAAAGAAGCATGGCCCTCAGTCCCTGGCAGTGATCCAGAGTTGGCTTCAGAATGCATGGATGCTGAGTCTGTCTCCAGTTCTGAATCAGAAAGAAACATCACTATCATGGCTTCAGGGAGCACAGGGGGTGAAAAAGATAGCCTTCGGAGTAGCACTGGACTTGGTTCCCAAAACAAGTTTGGTAGCAGCTTGGTTGGTAGCAGCAGCAATAATGTAGGCCATGGAAGTAGTCCTGGGCCGTGGGGTTTTTCCCATGGAGCCATAATAAGCACATGTCAGGTCTCTGTGGATGCTCCTGAAAGCAAATCAGAAAGTAGCAACAATAGAATGAATGCTTGGGGCACTGTAAATTCTTCATCAAATGGAGGGTTAAATCCAAGCACTTTGAATTCAGCTAGCAACCATGGTGCCTGGCCAGTATTAGAGAACAATGGACTTGCCCTAAAAGGGCCTGTAGGGAGTGGCAGTTCTGGCATCAATATTCAGTGTAGTACCATAGGCCAGATGCCTAACAATCAGAGTATTAACTCTAAAGTGAGTAGTTCTTCTACCCATGGTACCTGGGGAAGCCTTCAGGAAACTTGTGAATCTGAAGTAAGTGGTACACAGAAGGTTTCATTCAGTGGTCAACCTCAAAATATTACCACTGAAATGTCTGGACCAAATAACACTACTAACTTTATGACCTCTAGTTTACCAAACTCCGGTTCAGTACAGAACAATGAACTGCCTGGTAGTAATACAGGGGCCTGGCGTGTGAGCACAATGAATCATCCTCAGATACAGGCTCCGTCAGTTATGAATGGCACTTCCCTTTCTCATCTTAGCAATGGAGAGTCAAAAAGTGGAGGCTCTTACGGTACTACATGGGGTGCCTATGGTTCTAGTTACTCTGGAGACAAATGTTCAGGCCCCAATGGCCAAGCTAATGGTGACACTGTGAATGCAACTCTAATGCAGTCTGGCATAAATGGGCCTATGGGCACTAACTTTCAAGTAAACACGAATAAAGGAGGAGGTGTATGGGAGTCTGGGGCAGCAAATTCCCAGAGTACATCATGGGGAAATGGGAATGGTGCGAATTCTGGAGGAAGTCGGAGAGGATGGGGAACCTCTGCACAAAACACTGGCACTAATATACCCAGCGTTGAGTGGAACAAACTGCCTAGCAATCAGCATTCCAATGATAGTGCAAATGGCAATGGTAAGAAGTTTACAAATGGATGGAAATCTACTGAGGAAGAGGATCAGGGTTCTGCCACATCTCAGACAAATGAGCAAAGCAGTGTATGGGCCAAAACAGCAGGTACCGTGGAGAGCGATGGTAGTACAGAAAGCACTGGACGCCTTGAAGAAAAAGGAACTGGGGAAAGTCAGAGTAGAGATAGAAGAAAGATTGATCAGCACACATTACTCCAAAGCATTGTAAACAGAACTGACTTAGATCCACGTGTCTTGTCCAACTCTGGTTGGGGACAGACTCCTATTAAGCAGAATACTGCCTGGGATACTGAAACATCACCTAGAGGGGAAAGAAAGACTGACAATGGGACAGAGGCCTGGGGAAGCTCTGCAACACAGACTTTTAACTCAGGGGCATGTGTAGATAAGACTAGCCCTAATAATAATGATACCTCATCTGTATCGGGGTGGGGCGATCCCAAACCTGCTCTGAGGTGGGGAGATTCCAAAGGCTCAAACTGCCAGGGGGGGTGGGAAGATGATTCTGCTGCTACAGGAATGATCAAGAGCAATCAGTGGGGGAACTGCAAAGAAGAGAAGTCCACATGGAATGATTCGCAAAAGAACAAACAGGGATGGGGTGATGGACAAAAATCAAACCAAGGTTGGTCCGTTTCTGCCAGTGACAGCTGGGGAGAAACATCAAGGAGTAACCATTGGGGTGAAACGAATAAGAAATCCAGCTCAGGAGGTAGTGACAGTGACAGGTCTGTTTCTGGTTGGAACGAACTTGGTAAAACTAGTTCATTTACTTGGGGAAATAACATAAATCCAAATAATTCATCAGGATGGGATGAATCTTCTAAACCTAATCCTTCCCAGGGCTGGGGGGACCCTCCAAAGTCTAATCAGTCTCTAGGTTGGGGAGATTCGTCAAAGCCAGTCAGCTCTCCAGACTGGAACAAGCAACAAGACATTGTTGGATCTTGGGGAATCCCACCAGCTACAGGTAAACCTCCTGGGACAGGTTGGTTGGGGGGACCTATACCAGCCCCAACAAAAGAAGAAGAACCCACAGGCTGGGAGGAACCATCCCCAGAGTCTATACGACGCAAAATGGAGATTGATGATGGAACTTCAGCTTGGGGAGATCCAAGCAAATACAACTACAAAAATGTGAACATGTGGAACAAAAATGTCCCAAGTGGCAGCAGCCGTTCAGACCAGCAAGCACAGGTACATCAGTTGCTGCCATCTGCAAGTGCCATCTCAAACAAAGAGTCAAGCAGTAGCTCTGGTAAGCTTTTATTCTATGGAATATCATGGTCTTGCGGCGTACTCATAGGTTTCTGAAAACCAGCTTGGCAGCCTAGGGTTGCGCGTTTAACAGACTGCTTGGGTATACACGCAAAGTCCTTTTTGTGCTGATCTAGAAAAGCTCAAGGAGAATTATAGCGGGACACATTCACCCAGGTAGCATAGTTTTACTTCTGGTAGTACTGTCTGTGAATCTTGTGTACTGCATTGGAGTGCAACAGAAGGCAGAATTAGAAAAGTAGGGTCAAGTGGGAATGGTGTATGCTTCTCTCATTTGTGAGTTAGGGCTTATCTTCTTGATTTACTTGACTAAAATACCTCAGAAATGAAACAAGTGTCTAAGAAACAGTAGTCTTTTTAAACATTTGGTGCTATGTTTGGCTTTGAAGGGTTACTCTGGCTCCCGCATGCTGTGGGTCAAACCCTGGACCTTGCACTTGCTGGGCATGTGCTGTCTGTGAGCCACACCTCCCAGCTGGGGTTTTTTTTAAGTAGGCATGAAATACTAGTCTACTCAACAATGTGTATGTGTAAAATATTTGATAATACCTTTCTAGGATATTTCCATTTTTCCTCTTATGAAAATCTGATTCCTTTCTCTATAAATTATTTTGGTGGAATTTTCATCGAGGTTAATTGTCATGCTTTGCGTTTTTTAATAGAGGTTTTATTGAATGCTCGTCTGATTAGACATGGAAATGGTTTCATGAGCTGACCTTTTAGCACCTAATTTTTTTTTTGTTCAAGTCTAGCTTATTGTATTAAGTTTAGTTCTTAGAAGAAACAGTGTATCTAAAGGAAAGTCCTTTGTTTGGACTTTTTTAAGCAAAATATGTTTATGGCTTGTTTACTTGGCTTTAGACAACTTGAACCTAGTAATTTTGGCTTTTTGAATAAGTATTATCCAACATATATTAAAACAGGATGTTTACCCATTGTTATATGGCTGTTTCATGATGTAGAAAGATGATAATTTTAGTGAAAGTTATCATTAATAGTATAAAGTTTTACACTATTAACCCAATTTCATTACCTGCTGTATTTAGTTCCTTGGAAATGATTCAGAATGACCTGACTCTTCACTCATCCTTGGGAAAGATGACTTACTATAATTGATGTTATTCAAAACAATTTACTCTTGGCCCAGAGGGCAATCGCTAATGAAGAGTTTTTTATTTTTAAAGTTTGCCATGCAGTTAAATTACATTAGTAGGAAATCTGTGTTAAAACAGGTGCTTTCTTGCCTCGTGTAGTATCATATGTGAAATGGAATTCTTCATCTTTGGCTTTCCAAGTATTCCTTATTGTCCCTTATTCTGCTGTACCTCCTTACCAGCTCTACTGATGACTTCTTTTCCCATACTTTCTAAAGGCTGGGGTGAGCCCTGGGGGGAGCCTTCTACTCCAGCCACAACTGTGGATAATGGTACTTCAGCATGGGGTAAACCCATAGACAGTGGTCCCAGCTGGGGGGAACCCATTGCTGCGGCATCCAGCACATCCACGTGGGGCTCCAGCTCTGTTGGTCCACAAGTGTTAAGCAAATCTGGTAAGTTAACCATAGTCTCTGCTAGCTATTTTGTAATAGTGGTGATAACTCACTGCTTTCCACTAAAAAATAGGATAATACATCTATATTATTGGTAATGTTATCTACATGGTGTATAGATTAGATGATCAGGATTTGGCTCTTTGCATTTATATCTTTCTAAATTTTCTTCATTTCAGTCTCCTGAGAACTGTAACTATTAATGAGCTGCATATCCTTCACCAAATTTAAGTTATATTTTACAAGATTGGACTATCTCGGAATAATCTACCAGTTTTCATGCTTTCTAAGAGACTGAATAGCATAACATGGGGCATATGTCCAAACTGATAAATGTTTCCCAGGTTTCGAAGGGACACTAAGGCTTAGATCAGCATTTTCACTGTTTTGTATTATATACAGAATATCCTCTAGGAATCCTAAAGACCATCTATGTGGATAAATGCCTTCTGCTTTTGACTTCAAATGCTGTTTGGCCATTCCTCTTAAAAATATGTATTAAAATTGATAGTTTTTAATTTCATCCATTTTCTGTCCTCTATGTCACTGATTTACAAGTACATGCAAACATGAACGTCACCATTATCCAGGTTTAGAAAAGCTCTGATTTGTAAAAGCATGAGAGATTTATTGAATTTTTAAATAAAAATGAATTCTTTTTAATGGAACTTTTATAAAACATGTGTTACTATTATGTGATTTGGGAAGAGAAATAAAGTATCATTTTATTTCCTCTGTCTCTACTCTTCAGTGTATGCTTATCTTCAAAAAAGAATCACTTTATTAAAGTCTGTTCCTCTTTGTATCACCAATCCACAATTAGGGCCAAAATCTATGCAAGATGGCTGGTGTGGTGATGATATACCATTGCCTGGAAATCGCCCCACTGGCTGGGAAGAGGAAGAGGATGTAGAGATTGGAATGTGGAATAGTAACTCATCTCAAGAGCTTAACTCATCTTTAAATTGGCCACCATACACCAAGAAAATGTCATCGAAGGTAAACATTTCAAGGGCAAAGCTCTTGAAACTTTCAATTCCAAAGGTAGTTTACCCACAGAAATGTACCTTCTGTCTGCCCGTTTATGGCAGTCAGTGCAGTCCAGGCAGTCCCCAACTTAGGTATAGCCTTGTATGGGCAGCCACCTAGGAAAACAAGACCACAGGAACTTCCTTTCTCCCCACTGCTACAGCTTGGGATTTCTCTCCTCCTCTCCCTCCACTGTACTGCCTGGAGCAACCCCTGATTCTAGGGTGGTGCCTGCAGTGGTGAGGATGAAGAGAAGGGCAAATCTCCATGTTGACTCCATTCCACTGCCAGTTCATCGCCCATCCCACTTCCTCACCTGGAGTCCCAGCTTCCCTTTACCTGGAGTCACCATTCTCCTTATTCATCCATCGTCTTTGTCCCTTTCTCATTCTGAAAGGTCCCATGACAGAAATACCCAGGAATGGACTGAGTTTAATTTTGTTCTTAAATATGAACAAATTATATTCCCAAACCTTGCTTTATAACAGAATCATATGTTAAAAGCATTTGTTAAAAGTGTGGTTTCCCATACCCCAAATCTACTGATGTTTTGGAAATTGGGCCAAGTTTCCTGTACTGACCAATCTCTCCAGATGTCTCTGACTCAGAGCTGGGTTTAGGAACCACCAATTTAGAACACTTGTTCTAGAGAGGTGGTATTAGGAACTGATATCAGATTTTCCTGGGAGTGTCTTTAAAAAATATGTGCCTTATCTCTTAAAATGATTCTCATATGTCCTCCCCACCTTGTTTAAGAATGATTACCTTTCAAGGGACCTTAAAAGTCAGATATCCAGTGAGTAGCTGGATGGACTAACTGTCAAGGTCCCACACCTTTAATCCTAGGGTTCAAAGTCTAGGACCTGCACTTTCATTTTATAATTTTTCATTTGGCTGAATCTACCTGTTGCCTTACCATATAGCCTATGAAGTGCTGCTACATGTTTTACATAAGTCATATGATCCTCATAACCTTCAAAGATAGGATGCTGAGGAATATGAGATGGAAAAGGTGGTGACTTGCCCAAAGTTGCAATAACTAGTAAGTGGCAAAGTAAGGACTTAAGTTTAGGTCTTCCAGTTCCAAACCCTGTGTTCTTCCCACTGGACCATGCTGTTTTGTGACTTTGTCTTTCCTTACAGGGTCTGAGTGGCAAAAAAAGGAGAAGGGAAAGGGTGTGTAGCCTTTTTACTCTTTCTCCTTTGTTTCTACTAGTAAAATTCTTTAGAAAGCAACTGCAAACATTTATTTAGCTTCTGCTGTGTGCCAGGTACTGTGCTTGGTGCTGGGGATTCAAGTGCACTAAAGATACGAGCTGCAGCTTCAAGAAGCTCATGGTCTCGTGGGGCATTAGGAGAACTTCCTAAGTGTGTCAGCTGGAATTCGGAAGATGCCTGGGTGGGATGTATTCAGGGAATTAGATGCCTGACATATAGAATATCTAGAAAGAAATGAAAAGAAATCTGGCTCTCTAGTTAGATTAAGGACTGATTATACAATTTGGTATCATGCCAAAGAATTTGAACTTTATAAAATGTGGAGCCAGTAAGGTGGAGTGGAAGGTAATATCAGTGAGTTTTTTAAAGAGAGCTAGCCTAGTGATAGAATGAAATATAAATTGGAGCAGAGAACAGACCTGAGTTAGGGGATCTCAGGAAGCCTCTTCACTATTTCAAGCTAGGAAAGAGAGTTTGATTTGGGAAACAAGAATGGATAGAAAGGGGAAGGACCTAATTTGAGAGGCATTTCAGAATAGAAAAGACAGGAGAACTTGGCAGCTAGTTAGAGATGGGTCTGGGAATGAAAGGAAAGAGAATTTAAGATGACTTCAGAAGCCTCCAAAAGGGTTAGGTGCTTGCTTCAGAGACCTGCATTTAGGGGGGAAATGATGAAGCTATGTTCTGTTTCACAGTCAGAAGGAACAGGTGGTAGCAATGGGAAAGGGAAATGAAGGCAGTAGACTGAGAATGGCTCCGTGACTTTCACATAACTGCGAGGCCTAGGTCTCTGGTTTCTAGCAGCCTGCGCTAATCACAGGGCCTTCATTCTCTCAGGCAAGTCTTATTGTAGTGCTCAGTACCCAGCCTACCAGTGCTAAGTGGGAGAAATCCCATCTTCAACTACTACTGGGGGTACTGTGTGCTTGGCAGCACAAGTTAAAAATTTTAAATACTTTCCATGTAGTACATGATGTTTTTTCACTATATTGCAGATAATTAAATTATAGGTTAAATTGGCTTCTTTGGTCTAACTTGAAAACCTGCGTTACTATTTTTTACATAGGAGTGAGAATTCCAAAATTCCAAATTATAATAAGTCTGATGTAATGAAATCCATTTGTAAATTGGGAGCTGCTCCATTACTCACAGGCCATGTTTCTTTTGTGGGTCACTGTACCCATTGCTTCTGTCTTTTCCTTCTGACTGCCTGCCTTTAGAGATTTCTCTGTACATTACAGCTATACCAGAGGACTGGAGCAAAGGAAGTTGAAAATCAAAGTTGATTTTTTTAAATTGTTAACAACTCTGATAAGAGTTGGAGGAGAAATTATTGGCTAAAAATGAGAGTTGGGAATTGTCTTAAAGTTGTATTAATCCATCACCATACCCAGATAAATAGAGATGGCCATGGCATCTTTTCTGCTCTTTTATTTCACAAAGGGAATGATGAAAGGTGGCAACAAGCAAGAAGAAGCATGGATAAATCCATTTGTTAAACAGTTTTCAAATATCAGTTTTTCGGTAAGTATATTTTCTTAGTAGCCTTCTCCCTTTTAGTGATGGTCCATAATTCCAATTTCATTTTTTTGTACTAAAAATTACTCATCTTTGAGTCTTAAAATATGATTAAAACAGTATAAAATTGGCCTTCAGGTCTTAATTTTTATAGTTCTAACCGAAAATTTGATCTCATGGAATTTCACATTAAAATATAATGAAAAAAACTTTATGTTCTACTTGATCTTTACAGATAATGATAATAAAAATACTCTTTATTTTCACTGATAAGTTAAGATCTGCTAAAATGTTGATATTTTTTCTTGATTCAGAGAGACTCACCAGAAGAAAATGTACAGAGCAATAAGATGGACCTTTCTGGAGGTGAGAGAAAATGAAATAACTTGAGCTTATATTTCTGAGAGATGAGCAGGCATATCTACCATCCAGTCTTACTAACAAGCCCTGGACTCAGCCAGGAGAGAGGAAACTTGTGCGCCTAATTGCATATTCCTGTATTCTCTTATGTACATTAAAATGGTGTGGTTAAATGTGTTCACGTTCCTTCAAAGTGCAGTTTTGAAAATAAGGTAGTTAATTTAAGGCAGTTACTTTAAGGTAGCTATTATATGAATCTGTGATTATCTCGAAGTTCTACCAGGGGTGCATTATCCAGGTGGAGAGAGAGGATTTAGTCTTCTTGCTGAGAGAACCACATGTATGAAGACCTAAATATATGACGTATTGGAAAAATGGCAAATAGTTCATATAGTGATACAAAAAATACAAAATTCGTGGTTGGAGGAGGAGAAGGAAGGGGAAAGAGATGGCAGTACTTCACTTAGATGAAGATGCTAGAAAAATAGGTGCTGACATTAAAGACTACTAAACCAGTTAGAAATTTATTATAGTGTGGCCTGTGATTATTTTCAAAGCTGCAAACTAAGAAAGTAGTTAGACTCTAAATTTGGTGTGCACATGAAATTAGAGTCACCAGAAGTTGATAATTTTAACCACTTTGTTACAGGGAGTGAAGAAAGGGTATGGTGAAAGACAATTGTTAGCTTCTTTATGTGGATACTTTGGAAGATAGTAGTGTGCTTGTGTTAGTCTGATGCCCACAGGAGAGAGAAACTATGGGATAATTATCAAAAGGAAAGTTGAGTACAACTATAAAGACCTATTAACTCTGCCAAAGGATTAAGAGTAGTGAGGGTTTCTAAAGGTACTCTAAAAAATAAATGAGTAGAGCCGGGTGTGGTGGCACATGCCTATAATCCCAGCACTGAGGCTGAGGCAGAATTGTTGCAAGTTCGAGACCAGCCTGAGCTACAAAGTGAGTTCAAAGCCAGCCTGAACTGCATAGTGAGACCCTGTCTCAAAAAGGTGCATATATGTATATGTGTGTGTGTGTGTGTATGTATGTATATATATATATATATATGGCAGATAGAAGTCACAATATCCCAGACTGAGCCGGGACCTAAGGAAGAGCAAATGTCATGTCCATCCATCCCCTCTTCCAATCCCCCAAATCTTTGGCATGACCATGGCTCACAGAAGTCACTGTGGAACCACCCCTGTGAAATTGCAGGAAGTTAACCTCTAAGAGAGCAGGGAAGGCTGCTCTCAGTAACATGTCTCACTGGAAGCCTCTACTGCAGATCTTCCAGAGGGTGCTGGTTGAATTTCTTGGTGCACTGAGCATTGTAGGAGCCTGTTGCTTGGAAAGCTGCTTGTCCCACAGGAGAAAGTATTACAGAACTTGGCAACCAAATCTTTATTTTGCAGTGTCTCTTCTCTGCGCTCTACTGACAAAACCTTGGTGCCAGTTAGCAAAGGAAAATAACATGTAAAGAATGTAGATCCCCTTGCTCCTTTTTTAAAATAGAGCAACCAAAAGGGATGAATTTGGAATTGAGGCAGTATCTCTCCGACTTCTCATTTTTCACACACTCATTTCAACTCCACTGCAGAGCAGCAGCTCTGTGCCTCTACCTGCTTTCTTACAGGAAAGAAAGAAGAGAAGCGCGGTCTTGAGAGGCTTTGTGTTGTCTGGCTGTGTTAGTTACTCCTCGGGTTCTGCTCGAGATTCTTATTCAAGGACCAAATAAATTACAGGGGCTGGAGATTTAGCTCAGCAACCTAAGTGCCTGTTTGGCAAGTGCAAGGTCGTGAGTTCTGTCCCCAGTACCGATAGATAGATAAATGGATAGATACAGAGATAGAGATAGAGATAGAGATGTATATAGTTACTTTTGATAACTTCAGGTAAGGTAAAAATGGGAAAGAGAAGGGAACAGTTGCCCCATACAAATTAAGACAAATATAAGTAATAGAAGAGAATGTGTAAAGCTGCAACAGTTTGAATATCATGTGTGTAAAATACTCAGGACCAGAAATGTTTCAGATAACATGGCGTGTGTGTGTGTGTGTGTGTGTGTGTGTGTGTGTGTGTGTGTTAGAATATTTGCACAGGCTACCAGTTAAGCATCTCTAATCTGATATGCTTCTGTGTCTAAAACTCCTTGGGCATCACACATGCAACAGGCTTCAGATTTTGGATTTTCAGGTTGGGGTTGCTCATCCTCTATCCTTCTATACCTGTGATCTCAACCTGTCACAGATATTAATGGCTGCATTCTTAGACTTAAGTTAAGCACTAGTGTTATTCTTTAACTGGTGGGTAACCCAAACCTTTGTTTCTGAAGAGTCTGAGCCCTCAGTCTTCTTGCCTCTGGGTTGTTTCATGAATCTTCACTATTAGTCGTAGAAGTACTGAGAATCTTCCCTGCCTTCCTTCTGTATGAGACAACCAATTTCCAATTTTTCCTTTTTATTCAGAGTCATTTACTCCAGCCAGCAGACTAGCTATTCTTTTTTTTTTTTTTTAAGCTATTCTTTTTATACTGGCCATGGTAAAATGCCCAGGTGGCAGTCTTCATTTCCATAAGTAGACCCATTTTCATGTCTTTGGCTGAAACGTTTTCTTTCTCGAGGACTATGTTCTATAAACCAACAGTCATCAGAACAGGAAATAAGAATTCTGTAAGTGGCCTGGAAATAACTGTGAGAGGCCACTCCCACTTCCACCTTTTGTTTCTCTACCTACCAATTCTGGTGATAGGGGAGACATACTCTGTGTCCTGTAAGACCAACACCCATCCTTTTAGGGTATTGTCTCCTGACTTGCTTTGTAGCTGTCTTCAGTTAAGTCACTCTACCCATTACTTTGCATTAACTGTTTTCAGATGATGGTAAATGTAGTAAAAGCAGGTAATTCCATGAGCCCATTACTGTACTTTCTTTGCTATAAAATGAACTCTTTTTGCCTTGGCACAATGCTATGAGGAATTTCATGACAATTGGTAAAATATTCTGCAAGATCCTGGATGTTAGCAGCTCTATAAAAATCCATATTCAGAACATATGTCTTACCCTGTGAGGACAAATCTCTGCCTGCTTGATGGCTCACTGACTGGCAGAGAAATTGCCGTGACAGTCACTCTAGTGGAATTGCTTAGAAATCTACCCTTCAGAGGAAAGGAAAGAAGGGAAAAGTATTTTTAAAAAGAGAGAAAAGAAGGAAAACATGGAAACAAAGCTTTGTAAATGAGCAGGGGAGGGGTTGAAGGGAAGGTAGGGGGATGGGGAATAACAAGTTATATCATGTACAGGTACAAGTTCTCTATGATGAATGCTATGTGATATATATATCTGAAATGTACCAATCAAATCTAATGTAAAAGAAAAAGAAATCTACACTTTGTGATACAGGGAGTCTGTACCAGGAGAGCTAGCTCAACAGATGCTGCTACAAACGGAGGAGTGTGTAAGAGTGCTGGGAAATGCTGGTCCAGCGTGCTGCTGACCAACCAGGCACTGAAGAAACTGAGCCTGTGTGAGAGCTTGCCAAACAAGTGAGCAGTGGAGAGAGCCAGACTCCTTTCGGCGCTGCCTCACTAGCGCCCTCTACTGACCAAGCCCTAGTGTCAGCTGGCAAAGGAAAAAAATACAAGGAGTGCAGATACAATTTTCAGAGTAGCCAGAAAGGGTGAATTTGAACCTGAGAGATATAGGATAGTTTTAATAGAGCAACCAAAAGGGATGAATTTGGAATTGGGGCAGTATGCCTCCGACTTCTCATTTTTCACACACTCATTTCAACTCCACTGCAGAGCAGCAGCTCTGTGCTTCTACCTGCTTTCTTACAGGAAAGAAAGAAGAGAAGCGCGGTCTTGAGAGGCTTTGTGTTGTCTGGCTGTGTTAGTTACTCCTCGGGTTCTGCTCGAGGTTCTTACTCAAGGACCAATTTTGATAACTTCAGATAAGATAAAAATGGAAAGAGAAAGAAGGGAACAGTTGCCCCGTACAAATTAAGACAAATAATGAATAACTGAACATTGTTTAAGATAATATAATAGGCATGGTAGGTTTGATAGATAAAATACTGTTTTCGAAGGTGCTGTAAAAACCAGATAGTGATGTTCAGTAAGCAGCAGAAAATCTGTATGTTGAACTCACAATAGATAGGGTTAGAGACAACAAATGTAATTAATTAGGCTATGCTAGTAAAAAGCGATAAAAATAGATTGACCAGCAAGAATTATAGAGTAATGCGCCTAAGACCGATAAGGAGTGATGGCATGTAAAAAATGATCTTGAGAGAAACAGGGTAAGATAGTCAGAAGCCAAGGAAGTGTAGAGTTTTGAAAAGAGAATAGTACTCAAGCCCTGGATTTTCCAGTGGATTTGTGGTACGTCATTGGTATCTAAAGAGTCTTATTAGGGTTGATAGATTAAGGGAAGAGCTTTGCATTAGGCACTCAGTTTATTTTAAATGGACTATAGAAGCGTTGAGTGGTAGTTTATGGAGGAGGTATAACCCTACTCTTGAAAGAATTATTTACACAGAAAAAACCATGTGGGTTATTAGGAACAAACAACTTGGAGACACCTGTGAAGAGTTGGTTGGCTGACTGGTAACAGGATCAGATATAGAGCTAAAGAGTTCCAGATAACTGGTTTTGGTATATGCGTAAATGGTGGTGCTGTTGATGGGGGCAGAAAGAACAGAGGAGGAGGTTGTTGCGTAGGATGACTGACAGCCAAGGGAGGGCTCTGCAGAGTACTAAAAGTCAAATTGTTCAGATCCCTGACTCATAGACCAGTTCTTCAAGAAACAAATGGCGTTTTTGAAATGTATCTATTTTAGGAATTCTTTTCTGTTGTTAATTTTTTCCACTTGCCTGGAATGAAGTTGTTTTGATAGTGGCAGACATCCCAAAGAACAGCAACTACAAAGAAATAATGGATAAGATTTGAGGAGTGAAAAAATATGGAGAAGAGGCACTGGGAAATGAAATGAAAAACTTGGTTAGAAGTGACAATGGGGCACTGAAGTGGAACGGCAGTTAAAGCTGTGGGACTTAGCTAAGGTGTAAAGCCAGAGCTGGACACTTGTATTTAGGGGCCACTTGAAAGGAGATGACTATTGATACCTCAGTAAAGTCTGAGAGAATAGAGAGTCAAAATGCGTGAGACACTGAGTTTATGGGTGAGTTTTGATATAGTTGAACATTCAGGAATCACAAGCATGGGGCCCAGTGTGGAAAAATAAGGCCAGCCTGGCCCAGTGTTTTAACAGAGGATGGCAAAGAGCTTATTCACTTTTAAATGACTTATTGAGATAATTTGGGGCCACCTATGTTCAACAAAGAAAATTTTCACGGGAAGAGTTTGCATGAGAGAAGGTCATGTTTTTTGCAGAATAGTCAGAATGAGAAGAGTAATGAATGGAGAAGGCCTTAAGGAGGGAGAGACTGCCTTGTCTGGTCTCTAGTTCTGCTGTCTACTAAGTAGGAGTGATAATAGCAGGAATTGCAATTGCAAGCATTATATACAGAGCCCACCAAAAAATGTATACACACTTCAGCAGTTCCCCATACTAATAAATGTCTGCAAGCTTTTACCACTTTGAGCACCTCTTGTAATTGTAGAGGCCAAAGGTAACTTGCATTAATCTCATGATGTCTCAATAAGTTTAGTATTGAAATATTTATACTGGTATATAAGTATTTTCTTTTTCTGATGTAAACATTTTTTGATGGGCTTTTTATATAAAGCACTTAGAATGATGCATGGCACAGTAAGCACTAATTGGTGGTTTATCAAAATGTACCTTTATTACTTTTATTCTTGTTAATGGAACTTTTTATTATAAAATTAAGCAGATTGAAAGTGACTAAAGAGTTCTCAAATTATGTTGCTTACAAGGTTTGTAAAATAACATTATTAGCCACCTTCTGTTTACTAGTCTATTGTCAAATTAATTCATTTATAAATAACAGTATCTGCAGAAATCTAGCTTCACCTGTGAGAAATGCAAGATTTATGAAATGCAAATGCATTTTTCACATATCCTTGTCAAGGTAGAAGTCAGTTTAGAAAGTGATTATTTTGCTTTGTGTTATAAATTTATCTAAAATCACTTAGGTTATCTTCCTATTGATAATACAGTCTCCTGCATTTATTAGGAATGTTACAAGACAAACGAATGGAGATAGATAAACATAGCCTAAATATTGGTGATTACAATCGAACGGTCGGGAAAGGCCCGGGTTCTCGGCCTCAGATTTCCAAAGAGTCTTCCATGGAACGCAATCCTTATTTTGATAAGGTAAGTTTTGTTGTTGTTTGTTGTTCTTTTATCTCTGTGACTAATAAACCAATATATTTAATAGCATAAATTTTCACATTAATATTTTAGAACATTATATGTGATATAAAATGTTATAATCCAGTGCCCTGTTCTATTAATGAGTTTGTAATTGATTGCCCCAGTTATGTATCAATTTAGCATAGGATTTGCTTTATATTTGCTTCCTAACCCCGTAGAATATGTTTGGCTCTTTTTATGTACTCTAGAATTAACACTAATCTGATCTCTTCTGTTTTCTGCCTGTTTCCTGTTGATGCTGGAATGTCATGTGACTTCTCTTCTGTTCCTGCAATGATTTCTCCCTTCCACTTGTTTGCTTGGCTGGTGTTGCACATCTTTCTGTCTGTCCAATCAGGATGGCATTGTAGCAGATGAATCCCAAAACATGCAGTTTATGTCCAGTCAAAGCATGAAGCTTCCCCCTTCAAATAGTGCACTACCTAACCAGGCCCTTGGCTCCATAGCAGGGCTGGGTATGCAAAACTTGAATTCTGTTAGACAGGTAAGTACAGATGTGTATTTTAGGCTCTCTGTTGAGTGATTTGTATTAGCAATAAGATCTCTCTTACATGTAGTTACTGTGTTTAAATCAGTAGTATGAGATGGTAATGAGATATCCCTGATTTGTTGTTTTCATAGAATGGCAATCCCAGTGTGTTTGGTGTTGGAAACACAGCAGCACAACCCCGGGGCATGCAGCAGCCTCCAGCACAACCTCTCAGTTCATCTCAGCCTAATCTCCGTGCTCAAGTGCCTCCTCCATTACTCTCCCCTCAGGTAAATGCCTTTCCATTCTAGTCTTCTCTGCTCTGGAGAAGAACCCTGCCTCATTTCATATGTGAAGGAGACGACTAGACAAGCATCATAATACTTTCTGGCATCTTTGGGGTGCAGTAAGTTCTGATTGACTGTTGTTACAAAGTATGTGGGAAAGATGAAGAAAACATACTCCTTTTTTTCTAATACATCATCTTGGGAGAACAACAAACTAAAATTGGCTGGCTTAAGGTTCACCTCTGACAACTTTAAAAAGTATGTGTGAATAATAGACCAATACAAAGACCATAACCACCCAATGAATATTCCACTAATTTAAGTGCTCTGTTGATAAGATACAGGGTACATTTAGCTGGTCTGAGTTATTTTTATCAACATTATTAACTTACCATTGTGATCCTAAGGTTCCAGTTTCATTGCTGAAGTATGCACCAAACAACGGTGGCCTGAATCCGCTCTTTGGCCCTCAACAGGTAGCCATGCTGAACCAGCTATCCCAACTAAACCAGCTTTCCCAGATCTCCCAGTTACAGGTAACACATTTATTTTCTACTCAATGCTGTCAAACAACTAGGCTCTGTGCAGGAAGTACAGCAGAAGCAAAGCAGGCATAATCAAACTCGAGTACAGTTTACAGTCTCAGAGAAGACAGTGAACACCAGGGAGAAGCATTTCCAAGAAGTGCAGGATGCTTTGAGCTGAGGCCCAGGCTGTCTAGAGTGGTGGTGGTAAGATGCTTTCCTGTTGAACTGAAAGTTGAGATTGAACCAAAGGTTGAGTTTCTGCAGAATGGCTGGCTAGAAGCCAGAGTCCAAGAAAGAGGTTACACTAGATGAGGTGGGGAATGTCAGCATTGGATATATTAAACAGTGGCCCTGTGGGTCCAACAGCGGTAGTTATTTTGAAGTGAACCAGTGTCAATGAGTGTCATAGTAACAGCCTTTTCACCATCTCTCCCCAGCGATTGTTAGTGCAGCAGCAAAGGGCGCAGAGTCAGAGAAGCGTGCCTTCTGGTAACCGGCAGCAGCAAGACCAGCAGGTAGCTCACCTCCTCCCTTTGCAGTGCTAGCCTTTGTTTCATTTCCTTTACTGTGAGAGTGGAGAAATAGAAATGTCATTAAGTATAATGAAGCATGTTGTTTATCAAGTCTGCTCTTTGTCATGTGTCATATTAACTATCATACTGTGATACGCACCTTCCTTTTGAGAAACAAATGCATTTTAAAATGAGGAATATGTAGGTGTGTATAAAGGCTTTTCCACCACGGATTTCCCTTTTTGTTGTTTGAAGGGTCGACCTCTTAGCGTGCAGCAGCAAATGATGCAACAGTCTCGTCAACTTGATCCAAACCTGTTGGTGAAGCAACAGACTCCACCATCTCAGCCGCAGTCACTCCATCAGCCAGCCATGAAGTCCTTCCTTGACAACGTCATGCCCCACACTACACCAGAGCTGCAAAAAGGGCCATCACCAATAAATGCTTTCAGCAACTTTCCTATAGGTGGGTTTCCCCTTGGCCGCTCTTGGAGCTGGGGCCACCATACATGTGCCTCCTGCTTTCCCCTTCAGTTCTCTCCCTTCGCCAGAGCTGCTCCCTCTCGGGGTGCTGCCACACCCTCTCGTAGACCTAGTGTGCCGCATTCTTCAGGGGCGGTCCCTCCACTCAAGAAAACTTCACTATTCAAAAAGCCTATCCTCTTGTAAAGTGGAATAAAGGAACCATTTCTTTTTAACACTTAATCTTTTTTTTTTTTTAGTCTCACCTAAATAATCTTAATTATAGGATATGAAGGGATGGGAAATCTGAAAATACTGTTATTGGTAACCGTGTAGTAGAGAATTTGAGTAGTGTTGCTTTGGGGAATCAGTTGGGAATGCTTACCATCATGTTTACTAAGTTTGAATTTATGAGTGGTTACTGATATAAATAAGAAAACAGGTGTGAGGGAAGGGGTTCTCTTTATTATCCATGCAATAGCTTCCCCTTCAGCTTTTCCCTTTGGCTCCATACTTTTACTTGCTTTGTGTAAATTTCAGGTTTGTACGTTTTCTCCTTCCTGGGTCCCTTTTTTTTCTGATTCCCTTGATTATATTTTGATTCCTGTTCACCTTCTGTTCATTTTGCTTTGTGTTTCTCCTTTTACCCAAAAAACAATTTTTTTCTAAACCAGCTTTGTTGGTTGCTACTCTCTTTGTTGGTTGCTAGTCCTCTGAAAATTCAGTCACTAGCTGTTCTGAGCTGTGGACAGAGTTGAGGCTTCCTGGTGCTCTGCTGCTGTGTCGTCTTGGCTAGATGGATATGTGATTTGGCTCTCTGTGCTGTGGCCATGGACTCTTAGCAAGGGCATAAATTGAACTTTGAGCCCTCGGGATTGTTAGCAATCTCTCCATTTCCAGAAGCAGATCTCTTGTCAGTTACATTGTGCCTGGCTACTGTAGACTTCATTTGGCTGTCACCTGGTGATCCCATACACAGTGGTATAGTGATAAAGAATGCCTAGGTACCATGAAATGTGCTAAGGGAAGGTGCCTCTTAATATTTGACTATACTCTTGACATATAAAGTGAGTGAAGAGACTAGTTCTAAATTCAGGATTTCGTATTCTGATTGACATCTTCCTAATTTGAGAAAGTCTGTTTAACCCACACAACACCAGTGCAGTTATCTAGAACAGGTTACTAGAGCCTGTTGGTCAACTTTGACTTATTGCCTGATTTTATAAGTAAAATTTTATGGAATAAAACCATGCTGCTTAACATTATCTGTGGCTGCTTTTGGATGACAGTAGCTGAGTTGCATAGAGGCTGAGGGAATCATGAAACCTGAGATACTATCCAAACCTTTTTAGAAAAAATTTCGAGTTCTTGATCTAATCAGTGGTCCTAAATTTGATTGCTCTCTGCAAAAATGGGGATGATTTTAGAGAGTTCATATTTTTAAATGTTTTAGGTTTGGCCGAGTAATATCGCAAACTCTCATCAGACCAAAGATTTCAGAACCATTTAATTTGAAACTTTAGGGTAAGAACTACTTGGGAGTGTGTTAAAGATTTTGACTTCTCCTGGGAAGTTATCTTTTGCATGGCAGTGTATGGTGGTGTTGAGACAAGGTCTCTCCATGTTGTTTAGGCTGTCCTTGAATTCACTATGTAGCTCACACTGGCCTTGAAGTTTAGGGTGATTCTCTTGCGTCAGCCTCCCAAGCACTTGGATTGCAAGTGTGCATACTATGCCTAGCCAAGTGTTCCATTTTTTAACAGGCATTTTAGGTGATTCTCATCTTAATGGTTCTTGGCTCACACTATACTATACTAGTTTACTGGTCAGTTTTCTCTCCCCTGCTTTTTTTTTTTTTTTTTTTTTTTTTTTTTGTACTGGAATTTGAACTCAGGACCTTGCCCTTGCCAGGCAGCTGCTGTGCTGCTGCACTGTATCCCCAGCCCTACTGGTCAGTTTTCTGACCCCATAGTATCTGAGACTGAAATTTTTGTCCTTGTTCCAAGAGAATTACCTGAGTTGGCCATGCCTCTGACACAGTTTGAGTAAATTGTGCCATAGCACATGGGAGTCACCCTGTTAGGTGACAACACCCCTCCTCCCCCACTCCACACTGGGAATCGGAATCTCAGGTCTTTTCAATGAGCTGTATTCTCAGCCATTGTTTAAAATCTTGAGATTTTAAAATTACCCAGGCTGGGCTTAAATTTATAAGCCTCAGCCTCTTAGAGTGCTGAGATTACAGGCATGTGCTACCAGCATAGCTGAGAAAAGAGACATTTTCTGACTTTTAAATCAGTGTCCTTTTGCCAGTTGGCCAACTGAAAATGTTGCAGTTTGCAAGCAACCAAAGGTGGTCACATATTCTTTGTGCATGGTACTCCTGGAAATTAGCTAAATTAGATACATTATATTAAGTTAAAATGACATTAAAACTTTTTTCCTCTTTTTTTTGCCAGAGTTTAATCAAAATATCTGAAGAAATTATTGTATACATATAATTATAGTATGGATCCTTCTGTGGCTTGAAAGCTGTGGAGTGTTAGATAATGACTCTGCATTCATGTGTGTTGCTCTCCGATTACCTCCCTAGGCTCTTTCTGTCTGTTGTTTCTGTTTTATTTTGGTCAGGAGCCAGAGTGTCTGTTCTGTCTTTGTTACTTGGTTGCCACATTTGCAGGGTGGTCTTTACTACAGAATTAAGCAGAATCGAAAATACGAAATTAGTTATTTGTTTTTCTGAAAAGTAGACCTGTTATACCAGAAGGAAAATGTGCTGTATTTTATAAGATTTTTAAGTTTCTATTTTGTTTTGTGAAGGCTTGAACTCAAACTTGAATGTAAATATGGATATGAACAGTATTAAAGAGCCACAGTCAAGACTAAGGAAGTGGACCACGGTGGACAGCATTTCTGTGAACACATCTTTGGATCAGAACTCCAGCAAACATGGTATAAATTCTATGCTTACTCTTTTCCCTCTAAAAAATTATAAACTTGCACAATATTAAATTTGGGCCTTTATGTTATTTTACATGTGTATTTCAAAGCCAAATTATCTTAGATCTTTCCTCATTTTAAAAATGTTCCTATGTGCAGCAAACCTTTTTTTCCTTTAAAACTTAAAAAAAAAAAAGCTTTTA